>JAKLMJ010000018.1:600000-816572 GCA_022813475.1 Pseudopyrenochaeta terrestris
CGGGAGTCAGCGAAACATCCTCTCCGATCTCAGCTGTCACGACACATGCGATGCGATTCATTGCTTGGTCGAGTTGGTCGACTTCAGACGGCGAAGCACCTTTCTGGGGGCCAAAGACGCGCGCGACGCCCTGTTCGCCGCACAAAACGTTATGCCAATTGACTGCCGCGTCTATTTGTACGGCAGATAAACGTGGATGGAGATCTGTGAGGTCGACGCCAGACAAATCAGCCAGATATCTGCCGCCAGATGCATCCGGCAGAATACTGCCATCGATATTGTAGAAGCGCGCTCCCAGCGCTTGCGCCATCCCGACGCCGCCGTCGCAAGTACCGGAATCACCACACCCGAGGAGGATTTGTTCTGCACCGGCATCGAGAGCCGCCGAGATGAGCTGCCCAACGCCGTAAGTTGTCGTGAAAAGAGGGTTCCGGCGATCCTGCGGCACCAGGCTGAGACCCGCAGCGGCGGCCATCTCAACAACAGCTGTCTTGCACTGGTCTCCTCCTAGGAAACCAAAGTGCGACTGGATAGTCTCACCAACCGGACCGATGACAGGGACGGCATGCATAGTCCCATTGGTGGCTTTGACGAGAGCTTTCGTAAAGCCCTCGCCTCCGTCGACAAGTGGTGCCTTGGCTATCGAAGCATGAGGCATGATACGATTGATGCCTGAGATAATGCAATCTGCTGCGATGTCTGGATCGAGCGACTCTTTGAACCCCGAAGGACAGACGAGGATTCGCGGTGATTCATTGCGGTTTTGGAAGCTCACACGTCGGAATAAAGAGAACATTTTCGTGAGCTACGCAGTGTTGCGCTGAAATGACGGTGGGCGAGCCTGGAGTTTATCGAGATTTCTGATTTGCGACTGAAAAGCGAGTGACTATTGATCTTGAGACGTGGGTTGGCAGTCACACTGTCGAGAGATGCTGTTCGCTCTTATATATCGTCTTCAGCTGATACTAGAGAGATATACTGACAAGATCTGGACGTAGGAGACGACGACAATCGCAGCGTTCACGGTGTCGTTGCATTGCGTGTCGCTGCACAGCCGGTGGATTTACAACCCTTTCGTCCTCGACCGTAGCTGAAATGGATTGCTGAAAATAGACTCATCGAGTTCAAAATTATCAGAGTTCTGCAATGGCTGCTACCAAACAGCAACCACCGCGCCAAAACGCTAAGAGCCATGATGATGTGGCTGCATGTGCTTCTTGGTTGGAAAGAGAGAATCAAACAAGAGGCTGCGCCTCATCTTGTCAATGAATGCGAGCCCTGACAACTGGATTTCTTGAAGCACGTTACATTCTGAAGTCGATCTGTGACTCAACCAGACTGAGAGGGTCATGTGGCCACACTGATCTGACGAAGCGTAGAGCTTCTAAGACTATGACTTACCAGCGGAAATGCAAGAAGAGGTCATGAGCAGTGCCAGGCCAGGCACAAGTCCCACCGATCAGGGCAATCAGGCACACGACACTGACCCTTACGACTTTGAGGCTATGGGCTCGGCAGGTACAGTCTCGCTGGACCAAGCACATCGAAGGACGTCATTCTTCTATCTGAACGAGTAGCCCTAAGTCAACAAAAGAACGCTGTAATCACGTACAGCGGCCACCTGCCCTTTCGTAAGTCCACATATAACCTTCCTTTCAGTAATGACACCCAATGTCACGATTACAATAAATATCTGACCTAGGTAACGACCTCACAGGAATACACGGTGGTATTGTGCGTGTAGATGGTTTGGAGAGCTACGTACCAAGACGTGGAGTTTCTGGGCACAGCTCTCGGCGACCACTCCGCCACCCGCGCAATCATGTCTTGACTTAACCTTACATGACCACTCATCAACAGCAGAGACAGCGATATGTCCTATCTTTGTATACCGACAGAATGACGCGAAGATATTCTCGATAATTCCAGGCGCAGTGCATGCTTCTTCTCTACAGCTGAAACCAAAGTTTGGCAGCGTCCAAGACTGTTCGACCATGCCTCAGCCTGCATGTTACGAGTACCGCAAGCCACCACCGGCTGGTAAGAATGGTGTAGTGAATGGAGTGCACCAGATCCGCGATGGATGCATACTATACCTTGATACAAGTATTAAGGTAGTCTTTGGCCGCACCGACCCGAATATGATATCCTATTCCGCAATCGCGTTCACCTTCGGGGATATCGTCATTCGTTACGTCCACTTATTTCCTTGCTCAAGGCTAGGAGCTGAACACCACGAAAAACAGGTCTCACCACCGGGAAGCAAGTACGGCCTTCCGACTTGTGCCAATGGACCTCCAAGAATACACCCTTCCCGCGCTAGTCTTCCCGAGTGAGCTCAGAATTGATGACGTTCTGGAGCATTACGCTATTGAGTCTTTCGTAGATGAAATTGAGTATGCGACTGACCAGAGCTCTGAGCTCGATTTCGAAGATGCAGTCAGCCGCTTCAGCCAAGGGTTCTGTACTCAAACACGCGATGACACGAGCGTGGACCATATCGTTGAATCTGGTGTCCCCGTTGCCCGCGACCAGTTGGGCGAAAATCCTCACACTGCATCTGCCTCATTGACAGGCCTATATCTGCCAGCTTCTTTGTTGCCTGGATCGAGAGCCCTACCAACGAAAATAGATTCGCTGAAGCATTCTCCAAGTCGACGATCGCACAAAGACCCCAATCTGGTGACTTGGGATGGCCCAGCCGATACAGAGAATCCGCACAACTGGCCCAAGCATCGACGATGGATGTCAACCATCTTGATAGCAATGTTCGCGTTTATCGCACCAATGGCGTCTACGATGCTAGCACCGGCGCTCGACACCATCGCCCAAGATCTCAACGTTCATTCAGACATTGAAAAGTTCCTCATGATGTCGATCTTCCTGCTTGCCTTTGCAATTGGGCCATTCTTCTGGGGTCCTATGAGCGAAGTTTCCGGTAGGGTGCGTGTGATGCAGTGTGCGAACCTCATTTTTCTGCTCATGAACACAGTCTGTGGCTTTGCCAAAACGAAGCAACAGATGTTTGCGTTCCGCTTCTTGAGCGGCATTGGAGGGAGCGCACCACAAGCGATCGGAGGGGGGATCTTGAGCGACTGTTTTCGCGCAGGGGATCGCGGCGCAGCTACAGCGATTTACAGTCTCATGCCATTCCTCTCGCCGGCAGTGGCGCCTATCATGGGAGCATATTTCACTCAGTATGTCACCTGGAGGTGGGTGTTCTGGGCAACTTCCATCTTCGACGGCGTTGTGCAGATTATATGCTTCTTCTTGTTGAAGGAGACTTTTGCACCTGCCATACTGGCAAAAAAAGCTGCGCGACTCAGAGTGACCACTGGAAACAAACAGCTTCACACAAAATGGCAGGGTGCTGAGCAGTCGATGAAGAAGCTCGTGATGAAGAGCCTCGTCCGGCCATTGATCATGCTTACCACACAGCCTGCGTTGCAGGCTATTGCGCTTTTCCGAGCATACCAATATGGTCTGATGTATCTGGTCTTGGCAACGTTCAGTCGAGTGTTCGAGGGAGCCTATAACCAGAGTATAGGACGAATTAGCTTGAACTACCCGTCACTCGGGGTGGGTTTCGTCATTGGGCTGCAGATATCAGGTGTGATGCAGGACAAGGTATGTCATCACTTGCAATTCGCCGGCTTCGGAACAATATGCCTTATACTCACCGTCATATCACTGTCATTTTGCACAATCGCCATATTTGCGAACACTTACCTTTATCTATGACATGGCTGACCTGCACCCTAGATCTACACTTGGTGCAAGACACATCAAATCGATCCGTCAGCTTCGATATTCTCAAAGGCGACTTGGAGGCACATTCGCATGCTTCATGACAGCCACGAACACCATGATGACAAAAGCCTATTGCCTAGCAGCAATTCCCATCCTGAACGAACTTTCATCATTCGCCGAAAACCACTGCCGAGGCAGAGCACCTCTCGAAGTCTCGATCACGATCACACGGAAGCTCTACCGGAGTATCGACTTCCACTAGTTCTCCCTTTCAGCATGCTCATACCCGCCGGCCTATTCATCTACGGATGGTCTGCAGAACATCAAGTACATTGGATCGTCCCCAACTTGGGTACGTGCGTCTTTGCTATCGGCCTCATAGTCTGCTTCAACTGCGCTCAGGCGTACGTCGTTGATACCTACACCACATATGCAGCTAGCGCAACCGGAGCGGCAGCTTTTCTCAGAACCATGGCGGGCTTCTCGTTTCCGCTGTTTGCGCCTAAGATGTACGATGCACTTGGAGTGGGTTGGGGCAATAGCTTGCTTGGGTTTATTAGCTTGGGCCTGGGTGTTATTGCTCCGCTGGTTCTTTGGAGGTTTGGAGGCTGGTTGCGAAGTAAGAGTACGTACTGTACAGACTGACAAGGGTGGACAGCACAGCGCTCTTTGACGCGATTCATATCCATCAACGTCGAACATGACACATTTTCATGTGATGTCGAGCATCACACCAGATAGTACGAAGATTGCGTCCAACGAATCCACCTTAAGTAGAATATATAGGACAGAGAAGCTTCACCAATAATGCCATCGTGTTTGAACTGTCAACCATCTCCACTACTTCTACAAACACTGATAGTAGAATCCGCTACCCTGGCAAGTTGAACCGGACTGCATCGTCGTGTCAGCGAGATTCCAGCGAAATTGCAATGCGAGAAACTTACGGCACAAATGGTGCATCCAGTGTACCCAGAACCACCACACTGTCCATACTTTGCGACTGAGCAGCTTCCGCCGCCTGATGTCGTGGTAGTAGCGGCAGCTGACGACCTGGAGGTGGAAGTGGTGGTGGTACGAAGAGTGGTGCTGGCAGGAACTGAGGTAGGGTCGCTGCCTGAGCCGGGAGTGTACAAAGTCTTCGAAAAGTGGTCAGCACGCGTCGATCTTCTTGTCAACGATTTAAAGGTCTGAGACTTACGCCAGTCGCAGGCTTTCCTCCTGGACCCTCTGAGGCAGCTTGACCGGTGCACTTCGAGTTACCGGGAGTCTTAGAGACACCTCCGGCATAGACAGTTGGACCAGGGTCGACGTAGGTGCTGATCTTCTGGTGGATGTCGATGAGAATACCAGGATCAGTGTTCTTGTAGGCACCAGGGAACAAGACTCCGCTTGGGGTTGCAGTACCACTGCCGGCAACAGTGATTTGGTAGCACGAGGCGTAGAACTGTGCCTGGTTCAGTGAGCCAGCCACGTGCAGTGCGATAACTTCGGCGCGCAGCAAGTAGTCGCCAGGTGCGATGTCGGTAGGGATCTTGACGTCGACTTTTATTCGAGTTAGTACTATTATGGGAACTTCTTCAAACCATCGCCGTGCTCTTACCTCGTCCGCAGCAGTTCTCCATGTCCTTCACGCCCCACCAGTCGTTGTCGGCCTAAGCAATCAGTACAAGTTCGTTCGTATCTGCTCGATAGCATTCACTCACAGCACCATTGTTCGCAGGGCTCCAAGTGTTAGCAAAGATCTTGAACCACGGAGTCGAACCATCAGCCGTACGGGCATCCGACACCTTGCTCAAGTAAGCATGAACAGGACCCCAGTGAGCACCGCCAATGGCCGCTGGCGTCAGCGTCGACAAAGTGCACGAGCGGTCTCCAGTCTGCTGGTGCATCTCAACGGACACAGTGTCGCCGGCCTTCACGGCGCATCTTCCAGCGACAGCGCCGCGGTTGACATTACATCTGATGCTGTTGGCGGAGACGTCGGTGAGCGGGCTGTTGGACTGGGGCATGCGAACGCATGTCTCTCCTTGGTCGACGCCGTTGATCCAGAGGTCCTGAAAAGTTGCGTGGGAGGCGACGTGAGAGACTGATAGCGCCGTCGCTAGAGCGAAGATGGCGAACTTCATGGCTGTAGATCAGCTTAATGCAAGTCTGTGTTTCGTTGCCAAGATCGACAGGAAATGAGTTGAAGATATAGGAAGGAGACTGAGCATAGTATTATGGCAGCGCAAGGTATGCAGCCTTCCGCGACCCATTTTGGTTGTTCCGTAGGGAATCACATAGCCTGAGTATAGCGTCCAAATGGGGTCGCATATCAGCCGCCACCTTATCAAGGGCGGCATAAGCAGAAGATCCAGCGTATGGATGCTGTGACCATAAGTCTTAGCCGTAAGTACATCGCGGCCTGTGGTGGTACTGACCAATTTTCGCTTGATGGTTGTATGGGATAAAGTGTTGTGGCGTGGAAAAGACGGACGGTCTAGGTCCGTCAAGCCGAATCGGATTGAACGCGGACGTCGTACGGCCGTCCTCTAGTTGTGAACAGTACATGAAGCAGCTCGAGCGGTCTCATAGACAGAAGAGAGGGTATGTATCGTCCGCGACGATCTATGCATAGCAGAAGCCATTGCTGCCCTTGTCTTGGAAAACTAGAGCTGCCTTTACAGCTATCATTGCCTGCGAATTATTGTCCGGTCTACAAATATTCGACAATACTTGCGGAGCGTCTGATATCACGACTCTCGAGCTAATCAATACGATAAAGTCGACATGCCGTCTCTTGGTATATGTCTATCATCACGAGGCTCACAGCATCGCAAGCAAATCACCAAACAGAAAGTCGCCAGTACAGAGACGCCAGGGAAACGGGCGTCGAAATCAAGCGCAACAAGAGGATCCATTTCCTTGGAAGTCAGCATGTGAAACAAACTCACCATCTGCAGCTAGCGTGATCTTCTAATCATCGTCCATCATATACAAGAATGCGTTGTCCAGCTGTGGACTCATCAATCATCGATCCGGCCGCCGAAAAAATGGTAGTCGGCGTCCGGTTCTCCGTCGATTCCATCGTCCCTGTCAATTTCCAGCCTCCAGCGCACTTCGAAAGCAAATTCCCACGATTTCTTGCAAGGCGGTACCGAAATCGGCTCAATGTCATCTTCCGGCTCGCGCGTGGCTTCCAAGTCACGGATCTTGTGAGCGCGTATCGCTTCGACGGGGACCCGGCGGCAGAGGTATGTGGCTAGTCTCCCATAGGTCTTGAGCGAGCCATCGGAGAGTCTTTTGAGCGTGGCGCACAAAGGTCGTCGAAGCTCGGGATAGTGGTATGCAATCACGAACTGTCGCATGAGGTAATACAAAGGCGGAAGTGGATGTGTCAAAGGCTGATGCTTGTAGGTGGATGTTTGCCACTCCAATAGACCGCTGCACGTGGCCGAAGCCAGTTCAACATTGTGTATCAGTCGCGGCACGCATAAGCGCAGCAGAGGCTCCTCTCGCTCTGTATCGAGGTGATGGAACCCGGATACGGGCATCGAACAGCGAGCCTCCATGATGGTAAGAGCGATGGCATCTTGATGGCCAGGAGCCTTGAGCTCCAGACTGCGCGAGATGATGTAGTCCGAGTCTCGCTCCCAGATTGCACGCAAGCGGCGGTTTGTTGCCGAAAGCCGGACCACAGAGCGCGTATCTAGACCGGCCAAAATGTAGATTTGGGTGAGAAGTTCATCGGGCAGGGAAAGTAGGCCAGCCATGAGTGTTCTAGCCGTAGTGACAGGGGTGTTCAGTCAGAAGGGCTTTGAGCAGTCGACAGACAAATTTGGGTGGCACACGGCGGTCTTCTGATATTGAACCACGTTGAGGCATGACTTCGGCGGCGCACTGTCGCTAGCTTCATCATGACATTCGTAGGATCGGATCTGAGGCACAAGAACACAGAGTTTCGCGCAGAATTGCCAGCGAGACGATGCTAAAGACATGGTGAAACGACGCCGCCAAGCTTCGAGAGTCTCGCGCCACATTCGCCGCTGCATCAAAGCATCAAGCATCTGGTCCTCACAACGATACTGCTTTTCAAAGGCTACCTACTTCTCACTCACCGAAGCACCATGTACTCGTAAAAGGAACCAGAGCCTTGTGGCAGAGTGCAGGAGTATTCTTGCGGACACTCAAATCTTCAGAGGAAGATAGACTTATGGCAGGCAGCAAAACTCACGGATGTGCATAAATTTGTCATATATGGCGTAGGGTGTAAACATACGGACAAGCATAAACTCGTGGACGATCATTCGCATGGCATCTTAGCAGCGACTGTTATCATTATACACATCGGTGGTTGAAGTCAGTGCTGTACTAGCACTTGGTGATATTCTTGGTGTCTTTGCGATTTTCTAGGAGATGTAGTTTTGCAAAGCCTATACCTATCACCGCCGATACTGGCATGGTATGGCATGGGGTATAAACTTGCGGAAAGGTTGTCAGCAGTAAAACCGTACGTACACGGAAATCTAGCTCCCTCACTTGCGCTTGCAGTCCAATTGAAAATGATGACACCTGATCATCATTCGGTCTCGTAAATTCAGATGGGAGCCGATGCGTGCTGCCCAACAAAGTCACGCTCGCAACGCCGACCCTTCTGGGCCCACAAGCAAGGAAAGATGCCACTTACGAAAAGACAATCGTATAGCTGAAGACTATGCTGATATGCTGCTTATCTGCAATCCTTTCCACCGCCATACTAGAGACCTATTTGCTGGTCCAGAGTTCTGACACTCCAGAACGATCTCACTGGCCCCCCGGATGCAGATCCTAGCTTATACGTTTGCGCGCAACATCAATTGTCGTTACCATGCCCGTATCAGCGTATACAGGGTTCAGAAAAGTAATTCAGCCATATCTCGGGGAGGTGATAGGAGACACTTTCACAACTCTGAAACTAATAGTGTAGGCCTTCCTGCGTTTACCTCTCGTCTGCTTTTGAAGGATCGGTTGCCGCTGAGACGCTGTGCCGCGCAGACTTTGGAGTAATGACTGTACAAGCTTGCTGACCTATAGCGTGTCCACCATGCCTTGGATCTCTTGGGGCAATCAGGTCAACGCAGATAGGAGCGCGATGGCCAAATTCTGTCCGCTGCAGCAAGTCACAACGATTCTTTCAAAACTATGACCACGCCGTCTACAGTCTATAGGGTCGATAGTAAGCATATACCAGCAATATACTTTCCCACCACCAGACGAGATGTAATATCGCACAACCAGCAAATCACTTAAAAGACTCTCTCCGTCCCTTCCTTCCTTCCTCCTCATCCCCTCTTCAGCCTTCTCTCCTCCTCCAACATCCTGTCCTCTCACTCCAACTCCTTCTACAACGACAACAACGACAACGATGGCTCCAATCGATCTCCCCAAGCACAAGCCGGACTTTGTGCGTCCGCAAACGCAAGACGGTCTGCCAGACTTGCTTGAGCCGGGCCAAACACTGGTTGACGGCCCGCACCATGTCAAAATCGAACCACTCATAACGGTCCCCACGCCTCAAGACAACCGCATGCCGAGCAACATGCCGCCCAAGCTCAACAAAACCGAAGGAACCGTCGTCAAGAGGGACAAGCTCACTCCAGACAAAGGAACCATCGCTATATGGAACTTCCTTACCGACACCGCGACAAAGGCGGTCGAGGGTGCCATAAGATTGCTCGGGTTACGCCCAGCCCCGCAAGACAAGCGCAAGAGGGCGGAAGGGATTGTCGACCCGACGCTTCCGGATGTCGCGGACGCGTTCGACAAAGACCCCGTCGATGATTCAGACAAGTTGCCAGGATTTATTGCTCCCCTCCCAATTGCTCCCGTCCCAATTGCTCCCGTCCCAATTTACCCCTTCCGCTACCCTTCCAACGACACCTTGATCGATGGACCGCCTCTCGTGGTGCCGAATCTCAACAAGAGGGACGGCGAGATCGTCGACCCCACGCTGCCCGATGTTGCCGACGTATTCGACAAATACCACGTCGATCTCAAGCCGGATATGCAGGCGAAGGAGACCGAAGGCGGTCGCATCTCGCGCGAATGCGCTCACGGCGGCGCACACTGTAAGCCTCGCATGCGCGGTCACGGCAGCCGCAAGCACCAGCCGAACGAAGCTGTCAAAGCGATTGACGACGCCCTCGAGCGCCGTGACCAGTCTGAGAGCGTCCTTACCCAGGGCTCGTGGGAGGCAGCGTGCCAGAATCCCACGTTCGAGAACGCCAAGTTCTGTCAAGGTATGGTCGTGCAGCCGCGTGCTGGCGGCTCAGCGGGAGCAGGCATCGCGGCGGCAGCAGCCATGAGTGCTGCAACCGCAGGGCACTCGGCTCAGGGGTCTCTTGATATTCTCCGAGACGAGTCGTCGGCGTACCACTGGCTTCTCATCGCGCTGGGGATCCTCGTCTCTTTGCTTCTGGTTGTGGTTGTCTACTATTCGGCGAAGAAAATCAGGCGCCAGAGGGCTGAACGTGCCCAAGCTGCTCGGGCTGCGGCGGGTGCCGACACCGATGCCTTCGCTATTGAGCTTCAGCCGATGGGCAAGAATGGGCGTCGGGACGGAGGCAGCAAATGCTAGGTGTTGGTTTCTTGATCTGGTTATGGTGGCGTTCTGGTCGGAGGTTTCTGCTTTCGAGCTTCTATCAAAGGCGTTGGGTTTCAATCGGGCGTTCAGGTGTGATTTTATTTGCTTTGAGCTTTTGCTAAGGCAAAAGGAAAAGCGGCTTTTCGTTCTGTTTCTGGGATCCGGGCCTTTCTCAACGAGACTGGCAAAGTGTTCGACTTGATCCGGTCCTGGGTTGTGCTGTTTCTGGCCCGCCTGAGCCTCGGGGGTTTCTTTAAGTGACTTGCAACCAGGGTTGTACTTGAGTAGACTGTATTGGAATGAAAACGATGAGACGGCTCCTCTATCGAAGTAGTATGGAGATCATACTTAGCCTACAGGATACGTTGCGCCCGTTTTGCGTATTGTGTGTGGGCTGTGGTTGAATAGATGCGACTGGTATGGCACGTGCCCGGTATCTTGTGGCGAAATACGTTACTTGACCATAGGCGATGCAATCTTCAATGCGCTGAAATATAGACTATTCGTGATTGACCCCAGTGTGCTCTCGCCGGGCCAATAGCAAAATTGGAGCACGTCGTGGCGTTCATTAATGGCGCAATAGGTAAGAGTTGTTGAAGACGTCGCGAACAAAGGCCGGTGGCATCGGGAAACGCCGATGTTGTCGAAACATCTTTTTTACGTCTATTGCTATTCCTCAACACCTTCGTATACGATATTAAAGTCTCTGCGCAAAAAGTGAAGATTGGAGAGTGGTGATGGTGTTGGGGTGATGTTGCTGAGTGGAGCATTCTCCGCGATCGCCCGGCAACGCAAACGCCGGCCACCTTGTTGGAGGATTGATAAGCTAGCTGCATGGCTTCACGGATAACGCCACTGTGAAGAGATAGCCTCGAGATAGCATGAGTCGCAGTCAGTGATACCAGTGTATTCTAGCAATTTCTTTTTGCTGTGTTATGAAACGCGGTGACTGCTTGGAGGGAAAAGGTGATAATCTGCCGGTGGCAAACACGTGCACCGGCGGCTTTCATTGGCTGCTGCTGCCTGTTTGGCTCAAGCTGCCTGCTTGTGATTCACTTGTTGTTCTAGCCACTTCGGCCTATGCTGACGCTCGGGCCTCAGGCACCTCGTCATGCGTCGCTCAGCCACTCGCCTCTTGCCGACCGATCGTTCATAAACCCTCCTCACCTTCCACCTGCCAACTCTCTCCCTCATCCACCACACTCTCACACCACGACCGCTTCAACAACCACTGCTTCACCACTACTATCATCCATCAGCAACACATCACACATACCATCACCACACACCACCTGCCACTATGCAGATCTTCGTCAAGACCCGTACGTCTACCCCGCTTCACCGACAACATCAAGGTGGCGTCGCATACTAACTCATTTTCAGTCACGGGCAAGACCATCACCCTCGAGGTTGAGTCCTCCGACACCATCGACAATGTGAAGAGCAAGATCCAGGACAAGGAGGGCATTCCTCCGGACCAGCAGCGTCTTATCTTTGCCGGAAAGCAGCTTGAGGATGGTCGCACCCTGAGCGACTACAACATCCAGAAGGAGAGCACCCTTCACCTCGTCCTCCGCCTCCGTGGTGGTATGCAGATCTTCGTCAAGACTCTTACCGGCAAGACCATCACTCTTGAGGTCGAGTCCAGCGACACCATCGACAACGTCAAGTCCAAGATTCAGGACAAGGAGGGCATCCCTCCTGACCAGCAGCGCTTGATCTTCGCTGGCAAGCAACTCGAAGATGGCCGCACTCTGTCCGACTACAACATCCAGAAGGAGTCCACTCTCCACCTTGTGCTTCGTCTGCGCGGTGGTATGCAAATCTTCGTGAAGACACTCACAGGCAAGACTATCACGCTCGAGGTGGAATCGTCAGACACAATCGACAACGTCAAATCGAAGATTCAAGACAAGGAGGGCATTCCACCTGACCAGCAGCGTTTGATCTTCGCCGGTAAGCAGCTCGAGGACGGCAGGACCCTTTCGGACTACAACATCCAGAAGGAGTCGACGCTTCACTTGGTGCTCCGTCTCCGTGGCGGTCAGTAAACGACGGAGTGGCGATCGCAGAAAGCAGGCTGCGATGTTACGACGGCGTTTTCTCATGGACATGACTTGATTTCTCTTTGCGAAAGCGACTTGCCCGGCGTGGCGAGTTGCTGTTTACACGACCTTTTTGCTAGGACTTAAATAGCTTACTGAATGCAACATACCCGGCTTGTCATGCCGACTTGACCGGGTCTTGACTTGCTACCTACATGACTTTCCCATCTCCCTCTGTGTTTGTTATCTTGTGTTTGTCTCATGATGCGACGTCCATGACGCCAGCTATTTAGCGCATGTAGACGTGTCCACTCTGCTCCACGCAAGCTTGAGCTTCCCCAGCGGCCCCGCTCTGATGTAGAGGACGAAGTGGGTCGGTCAGTTGCGCCACGTTTGGTAATGGCGAATAATCACTGGGTGACGGTGGTACAGGAGGTGAATTGTATATGCATGGTTTGGCTGCAGAGTTGACACACTGGGTCATGATAAGCTAGACATGGGTAATACCATTTGTTTCCACGACCATACACTTGCGTGACAATGAGATCGTCAGAGCGTGCCAGCCGACTTCGGCACAGGCCGACAGCGACTTCTCAGAAGCCGATGCTACACCGCGAAGATCGTCAACACTCACGACCTCATGCCTTGAATACGATTGACCTATTGTAAGCTTTGCAAACATGAAGGAAACTTCTAGAGATATGCCATAGGCGAGCGACAATAACCAACGATCGTTTGAGCTCACCTGACTGCCGCCAAACCCTCCTCCTGCCAACCCAGCAATGCACAACACCCTCTCCACGGATGCCTTCCTACTTTTTCCACCTCAAGCTCGAGCTATACCCTTCGCCGGCTCACTCTAAGCTCAAGACGCGAAGACCCGTCACTCCTCCCACGAAGACGAACCAGATATTTTTGCCTCCGCACGGCGAAGACATCTTCCAAACCCCACTACCGGCCCATAAAACCTCGCGGTGGTCCTCGTACACCTTTCCGAAATATCCTTCCACCTCAGACGCTTCTCCGGCTTCTGGCAGCGACTTCACAAATTCTCCGCGACGGCAGCCACCTTTGGACAACGCCGAATCGCATGGTGATGCTCTGCTGCTTCCCGAAAGGAGCTTGAACCTGCAGCACGTACCTCATTCTCCTGCTCTCACGCCGGTGAAAGTGTCAAACGAGGTCTCTGCGAAAGACTGGAGGTACAGCGCCGTCTCGATCGAGAGCATAGACATGGAGCTTCAAAGTAGTTCGGAGCACCGCAGCGGCTCCTCGCCTGCCGCAGCTAGCAAGACGAGCCAAGCAAAGAACACAAATGGAGGCCTACATACGAAGGCGCTCTACCTGCCATCGGATCCGAAGACAACTGAGGTGGGCTGGGGTGTGGTACATCTGTATCGCGATGCGGAAGAGACGAACCTGTCGGAAGATAAGACGCAGAAGCAGAAGAGCTTGGAAAGCAGTACACACTTGCAGAAGGATAAAGACTTTGATCCTGAAGACTGTACCACGCTGTGTATACTTGCCGTGCCTTCCTGGATGATGCCTTCAGATCTTCTAGGATTCGTGGGCGATCAGGCACGCGAGGACGTCAGTCATTTCCGTTTAATTCGAACGGGAAGAGCGAATAAATACATGGTGTTGATGAAGTTCCGCTCAGCCAGGAAGGCGAGAGACTGGCAAAAAGTATACAATGGCCGGCTCTTCAGCGCCGCAGAGCCTGAGAACTGCCATGTTGTGTTCATCAAGAGCGTGGAATTCCTTGGTCCAGAGGAAGCAGATGTGGGCAGCTTCCCACAGAATGCAAATGACCCTTTCACGCCAGTTGGCAGGTCCAGCGGTGCTTCCAAGTCACTGTCAAGTAAACCACTTGCGCCGCCACCACCTAATTTGCTCGAATTGCCTACGTGCCCGGTTTGCCTTGAGCGCATGGACGAAACTACCGGTCTTCTGACTATCCTCTGCCAGCACGTCTTTCACTGCGCGTGTCTCGAGAAGTGGCGTGGTTCAGGGTGTCCTGTATGCAGATATACTCACTCACCATCCTACACCTTCCCTTACCCCAGGCCCTATGGCAGCAACAGCGACGATGACGCAGAGCCCATGTGCTCCGTCTGCGCCTCAACGAGCAATGTATGGGTTTGTTTGATCTGTGGCAACCTAGGCTGTGGCCGCTACGATTCTGCTCACGCCTACGCCCACTATGAAGAGACATCGCATTGTTATGCCATGGATATCTCAACACAACACGTATGGGACTACGCTGGCGACGGCTACGTCCACCGCCTCATCCAAAGCAAGCCCGACACCCGGCTCATCGACCTGCCCGGCCGCCAACGCCACGAAAACGAAGCGTTCCGCTCCGAAGGCGGTGACAACGTGCCACGAGAGAAAATGGAAAGCATGGCAGCCGAGTACACTTATCTGCTTACATCCCAACTCGAAGGCCAACGCCGCTACTTCGAAGAACAAGTCGAGCGCGCCGTCGACAAAGCCTCGCAAGCCTCTGCACGCGCAGACGAAGCCGCCTCCCACGCCCAGAAAGCAGCACAAACCGCTTCGCAGCACCAGCAATCTCACGACGACGCATCCGCCGCTCTCGGGCGAGTCGAAAAGGCTCTGGAGAAGAGCGAGCGAGCTCGCGAGAAATTCGAGAAACTGGCTAGAGACATGTCGAGTCAGCTGAGGGAGGAGAAGACGATGAACGAAGGGCTGTTGAAGCGGATTAAAGCGGCGGACGAGAAGGCTGAGAGCGCGAGGAAAGCTGCCGATGAGGCGGTGGAAGAGAAGAAGGAGCTGCAGGATATGGTCAATGATTTGACCATGTTCATCAGCAGTCAGGAGAAGGTCAAGGAGTTGCAGGCTGCTGGGGAGGAAGTTGTTGAGGGGGGTGATAGTGGGGTTGTTGAGGGGCCGAAGAAGAAGAAGGGGAAGGGGAGGAAGAAGTAGGGGAGCTGCTTGCGTTGCAGAAGACGGTGTCTCACAGATTTCTGGTTGGGCTTTTTTTGGTGCATTGAAGATACCCAGGAGCGTTTTGGCAGTGGCGCGTTTGGAAGCGATTTGGCGACTTTTGTTACAATAGATTAACAGCTTCATACTCGATAGGCTGAACACAAAAAACAGGTTTCATACAAGGCTCTCTCTCCTCGAAAGCCAATTAAGTTTTCCCATCAACGAACGCGCAAAAAATTGACCTCCTGCGCTTTTCTATACCCTACACGATCTCAACCACCAGCTTTCGAGGACTGATACTCTTCGCTTCTCCCGCTTTCGGCGAAAACGCCATGTGAATCCGCCCGTACATCGCGTCCACAGCTCCTTGCAAGGCTTCGAGACCTTGGCCGTGGACTTCGGGCCGAGGAGAGAGCTTCATCCTGCCGTCTGCCAGAGCGGCCGTGAGCCAGTGTTGCCAGAGGTGGACGCCCTCCGGCATAGATGCGAGGTCGGGACCCCAATCTGTTGAATGTCAGCTCGTGTCCCCAGTGGACGAAAGCAGTAGGTGATACAAACGTACTAGGCGCAATCTTCACCCCCTCCGCCACGCCTTCGGGAACAGGCATATGCGGCGGCACAACCGTGCCAACGATCTTGCTGCCTCCTATCTGGCTCACAATCTGCGAACACTTGACCGTGCTCTCGTCGTTGAAGTACGCCACGAACGCGCCCGCAGACTCTTTGCCCGTGGCTTTGCACGCCGCGACAATGTCTTCAACCACGCTTGCGCTCTTGTAGTCAAAGACACTCTCTGCTCCAAGAGCCCGACAGTGCCCGAAATTCATCTCGCTCGAAGTCGCCACCACCGTATACCCAGCCAGTGTGGCCATTTGAATCGCACAGCTGCCGACGACAGAGGACCCGCCCCAGACGACGAGCACTTTGCCATTAGGTTTTGCAGGCCCTTCGATGGGAGGTAACTCGAGAGCCAGCGCGTCTTTGACGAAAAGCGAATACGCCGCCGTCGTCAGACAACTCGGAAAAACAGCCGCTTCAGCAAAAGAGACATTCTCCGGCACTTTTGCAGCGAGATTCTCGCTCGCCACGCAGAACAGCTGGAAAGCGCCATTCTCGCAATGGCTCTCCCTCTCCTCTTTGCTCATGTCGATCGAGAAAGCGCAGACTCTGTCACCGGGCTTGAACCTCGCCACTCTCTCGCCGACAGCGTGCACCGTGCCGGCGACATCGAAGCCCGGCACGATGGGGAATTTGTCCGCGGTGTAAACCAAGCCTAGGTTCTGCACTGCGGCGTCGGCGGGGTTGATGCCGATTGCCTGCGAGCGGATGACGATTTGGGAGGCTTTCGGGGTGGGCATGGGCGCCGGTTGGAGGGAGAAAGGGCGGGATTTGAAGGTGGTTTGGTAGGCGGCGATGTTTTCGGAGGAAGAGGGGGACATGTTTTGAGTGTTGATTTGGAATGTATTTGGAGAATTTCGTTTGGAGGGCTTATTTGCTTGGTGGGTATGTGAAAGTGGGTGTTGGGTCGCTGGGGGTCTTATTTATGTTCTGTCGGGTCGAGGAGTTTTCGCAAGCGTCAGGAATGGAGAGAGAATTGCAGGTGAATCAAGGAACCTTTTGCAGGGTATACGAAACAAGTACCACGTCTAGGCACTTGTGGCCCCGTCTTCTTCTCTTATATGCACCTATACTTTGACTGTCTCGCGACCATAGATTCCTTACGAATACTAAATCCACTTAATCGGAGCCAACCAACCTCCATCTCACCGTCTTCCCGGAAACATGCCTGTCAAAGCGACGATGCTGTTGATTCCATTCACAGCGTGAATACGAAATGAGGTTAGTCGGAGAGTCATAGGCTCATAGCAGTAGCTAGCTGACATACGACGTGAGGTTAGACTGACGCTGTTAGATCAGCACGGAGCGTCGGAGGGAAGGGCTTATCGCCGGTTCCGCTTCGTTCACACGGTACGATCATCCTATCTATCGATGGTACCTGGTCACTATGCTTCAATGATGAGTGACCTACACTGCAGGCTATGAGTAACGTAGAAAACGGAGACGGGAGGGCAGTCATGACAAGATCGAAGGGGACAAAATACTCAAAGTTGAGTTATTATGTAAGGTAGGAACGATGAATAAATTCATTTGCGAAAACTCGCTCATGCAAGTAAACCAGATAAAAGAAGCATCTATGGAAGGATAATAAGAGTAAGGTGAGAAGAATTCCAGCGCAAGCAAAAACTTTTTGCAGCCAGAAATCCTAGTAGTACATCGTCAAAGAACAAAAAACACACAAATTCATCACTTCTGTGATCTTACACCACCACGCCCAGCGCTTTCCTGTAACCATCCAAAAGACCCTTCACACCGCGCTCGCCCTCGCCATCAAGTTCCATTTCCTCGCTGAAAGAATACCTAGCATTCACTCCAATCTCCCTCTCAACCTCACCGAGCACTTTGAAGATCTCTCCCATAGCAACACGGACTTCAAGGCTCTTGCTGCCAACACCGAGCATCTCGTCGTGCTGAGCACCTTCGAGACCCTTGCGAAGCACCCAGCAGGTGTTGCGGCCCTCGCGGCTCGTCTTCTGCTTCTCGCCAAGATTGAGCAAGCGCACAAAGTCAGCGTAGAGTTTGCCGCCGTGTTTCCAGCCGCCGAACTCCTGCACGCCGTGAGCGTCGAAGCACGCGAGCAAATCTGTGAGATCGGCGTAGTCCTTCTCGATGACGGCGCGGGGGCCGACGATGTTGCAGAGGACAGCGTGGGCCTCGGCGAAAGCGTCTTCGGTGCAGGTGTAGAGCAGCCACTTGGCCTGCAATGCAGGCTCACGGAGGACGGAGTGCGCGTAGACTGCCTTTGCTTCCCAGATGAGGGATATGGGAATGGCAATGCTGGAGAGGCTCCAGCCGGACTCGTCTTCCATCAGAGTGTTGTCGTGGTCGAGGTTGGGCGATGGAAGCTGAGCGGCGTTGCGCTCGAGCAGAGCTCGAATTGCGATTGTGCGCGAGTCGGTTTCGCTGAGGTGAAGCAGTATCCAGGCGGCCTTGGTCCAGGCTCCGGCAGACTCCAGCTGCGATGCGAAGTCAAGTGTCAGGGCATCCATCTTGTCTTCATGGAAGTCGCAGAGGTCCTTGGCATCGAGGGTGGTTGCGAGCTGCCACGCGAGCCTGCTGTTTAGGGCCGAACCAGAAATCGTGGCTGAGTCGAACAGCTGCTCCACTTGTGCTTCCTTGAGAGCGAACAATCGAAGGAGGCCCAGTAGAGTGTTCTCGGCGTCGCTAGTCGCGTCCGAAGAAACAGGCTTCACCTTCTCACTTCCTGCCTTAAGATTGGCAATGTACGAGCTCACAGCGTTGACGATGCTCTCGTGGCCGCTGAACTGCATGTGCAAAGCCAAGGATTGTCGCCAATCGAGCCCGAAACGCTCGCTCAAGCAGAACGCCTTGCTACGATCCTCCGATGCACCAGTCGAGCCAGATACTGTGCAAGTCTCTCCGGCGAGAATAGAGTAAAGAGCCTTGTGCGCATCCGAGAACTCGCTCCAGTCCTTACGCTCTTGCCACATCTGAAGCTGTTGCTTCATGACCTCTCTGCTCGTCTCGCTGCCAGGAAGTTGAGCGACGAGGGTGGAAAGCTTAGCGTTACCAGCATCCATCAAGAGCTGACAAGCTGTGACTGCGTCGCCCTTCGTCAGAAGCAGGATTGCCTTCTCCTCGGTAGACCTGGTCAACTTGACACGCGCATCGACGACCGGCGCAACAAGCTGTGACCAGAAGATTTGGAGGCGATCAAGGCGAAGTCTGGGTTCGTACTCCGAAATCTGTTCATCAGTCATGCCATCGATCAGTTCACCAGCACAGACGTCAAGAGGGTCGAAGAGGATCGAGCACAGTTCCCAGATGGCCTTCTCTTGTGCTTCATGCGACGAATTGCCAATCGCGACCTCTGCAAGCGTCGCAAACGTGAGATCAGCCGGTGCGATGGCTTGCGGGATTTCCACTTGCTCATCTTCCCTCCGAATGAGTTCGGTGTGCTGCTTCTGCAGCTCAAGGCTCTGAGAGTCGATGTCCTCGAGCGCAGCGAATTTCGCAAATCGGATGTCGCGACCTGTGCTGACAAGCGGCTTGATCGCTTCCTTCATATCGCCCAAAGGCTGTGGTGCAGATCCAGGTGCTGAGTAGACCAATGCATTGTGGTTGTCGAACGATGGCTTGAAGCTGTGGTGGAAATCGGAATCATTTTCGTCCATGTTTGAGGCTGAATAGCGACGGCGCTTGGATGGATATGGCATCTGTTAATCGTTCAGCTATCTGGCCTACGTAGCAGGTGAAACATTTCGTAAAGAATTGGTGCAGTGATGTGAAATTTTGGAAGGTGGATGTCAGGGGGTATGTAAATGTAGTGATGTGGAACGCCCAGAACAATGAACGCGATGTAGTCCTCCGCCATGGCCGTCCATGCCAAACAGTATACCATCAAAGTGGAAGCGCGGTGCAGCGATTGAACGCATGGGATGATCATACCTCTGCAGTTGCATCTTGAGCCTTCGGCTCTTTCGGAGCCTGGCCCCAAAGCGAATTGATGAGATCCATGCCAGTCGTGAAAGCCTGCGATTTGCCTAGATCGGAATTGCCACCCAGAGTGCTGGCGCCGAACCCAGTTGCGTTCTTCTTGGCGCTCTTGACGGCCAAGTGGCTCTGGCCGAATTGACTCTGGCTGAAAAGCGATTTCTTGAGGGGTGACTCGATGGTCTGGCCATCATGTTTTGCACGAGCGAGCGAACCTTGCATGTCTCTAAGCGCTTGACGATCGCGCTTCTTGGGCGACATGGTACGCTGCAGCTGTTCTTCCCAAGGAAGTTTGGCGACCTTCTCTGGAGATGCAAAGTTCTGAATGTGTGCTGAAGGCTTCAAAATGCTACGTGGTGGAAGAGGCTCTGCGCGGTACGATCCAGGCACTTCTTGATCCGACTCCTCGTCATCTTCCATGACGCTGCTGCTGTGGTATCTTGCGAGGTCACCAGTGTTGGGTGCTTGTACAGCACCACCGGCCTCTACGAAAGGGTCATCCATGTAGGAGTTGCCAAGGCCGCCGGACATGACGTGTTCATCCTGGTGCATGTTGTTGGTACGAGGGTCGTCATGTTCGAAGGTGAATCTCGACTTACTGGCCACGTCATCAAAGCCGCCCGGGACATTGAGGTCATCCTGCTGCGATCGCCTTGAAAGCTTGAACTCGAAGGTGTCTTCTGGCTCGCCGAGGTCCGGGCTGTCCATGTCGCTGTCTTCAGACTCTTCGGAGCGCTGGGATTTGGAGGCCTCGGAGTGTCCGTTCGAAACATCGCGCATGGAAGTGGGGATCTTGGGCTGAAGATCCATCATGTCGGTGCCATCTTCAAAGTCATCTTCGTCGTCGCTTTCATCGAACCCGTAAGTAGTGAAGTGCTCGACCTTGAAAGTCCAGATACCAGTGTTCGGGTCGTAGTCCACGAACTCGGTGTCGGTAACGTTCGCCAAGCCGCGTCTGTGCTTTTCAATTGCTTTGGCCGCAGCGACCTGGCTCTGGGTCGTTGCGCTGCTGGCCCTGGACGATCGAGGCCAACTCTGCTCAAGCTGGATGGTGGATGGAACGTTGAGACCTTCACCCCTGGGTGGCTTCTCCTGCTCTTCACCATACACAGTACAGTGCCTGTACTCCAGGCGTACCAGGTCACCACAGATGCGCTCAAGAGGCACGGTGCTCAGGTCGACTCCAGCGTCGCGACCAAATTCAACCTGGCCCAGGTTGTGCCTGCCAACGGTGAAGGTGCCGATGTTCTGAAGTTGCTGGCGTGACATGGTCTGCAACTGCTTGATCGAAGGCGAGGTCCAGTACTCACCGCCTTCAACGATCTTTCTAGATCTGGGCGAAGCCGGTACAGACGCCTTTGGTGTAGTCGACTCCTCAGGGACAGAGTCAAGCCCGTTACCGTTGACCTGTCTCACCTCAGGCGAGCCGTTCGGGGTGGTGTCTTCATCTTCACGTACAACCAGGGAGTTGTTCGCAGATGGCTTTGCGGTATTGTCTTCGGCGCTACGATCAAAGCTGACGCGCTTGCGCAGGCTGGGGTCCTGGTCCTTGGTAGCCTCAATCTGCTTCTGCTTGGGGGTGTTGTCGCCGAACAGATCCGTCCTGAGAGTGCGGTCGATCTTGAGCTTTCTAGCGCTGCCAGAACCAAAGGAGCCACTGCCATTGCCAAGCAGAAGCGAAGATTGCCCAGCAGCCGGGGTACGGAGCAGAGATTGGCCTTCAGGGCCCTCACCGCGCAGGTTGGAGGTAGAAAAGCTCTTAGAGAGTCTACCGGAGAGGGAAGAGGTAAGAGAGCTCGTAGGGCGCAAGAGACCTGCAGCTCCGGGTGTCAGATTCTGGGAACCGGAAGCGGGACTGTTGTAGGTGCTGTAGGAGAAGCCATAGCCGGGACGGGTCCTGGGAGTCATGCTTTGACTCGCACCCAGCAAAGGAGTACCTCCGCGAACAGAGTTCAAGAGGGAGTTCCTTGGGCGCTGCGGTGCCTTTGCGCCACTGAGAGGGGTGGCGAGCGGACCAACTGGCGGGCTAGGGGCAGCCAGTGAGGCGAAAAGTTGAGCATTGCCGTAAGGATCTCCTGTCAACGTAGCAGTGAGCTGGTTTGGCTGCTGCTGCTGTTGTTGGCTGTTGCCGAATAAGCTCGACCCTGCGCCCTGGTTCTGGCTTTGGTTGTTGCCACCGAAAAGACTGTTTCCGCCGCTTTGAGTGGCGTTGTTTCCTCCAAACAAGCCGCCTGAGTTCTGGGTCTGGCTGTTGCC
Organism: Pseudopyrenochaeta terrestris; assembly: GCA_022813475.1. Classification (NCBI taxonomy): domain Eukaryota; kingdom Fungi; phylum Ascomycota; class Dothideomycetes; order Pleosporales; family Pseudopyrenochaetaceae; genus Pseudopyrenochaeta; species Pseudopyrenochaeta terrestris. Next base: position 622,180 of record JAKLMJ010000018.1, read on the forward strand.
GAATAGTGAGCCACCTCCCCCAGTACTGTTACCGAACAAGCCTCCGCCAGCAGGCTTGTTCTGCTGCCCACCAAAGAGTGATCCGCCAGCATTCTGTTGCTGAGTGTTGTTGTTGCCGAACAAGGAACCACCGGTGTTCGTGTTTTGCTGCTGGGTGTTGTTGCCAAAGAGGCCACCCCCCGTGTTGGCACCGGTTGTGCTTGCGCCGAAAAGACCGCCAGTAGCAGGCTTAGCTTGATTGTTGCCAAAAAGGCCACCACCAGTGTTCGTGCTGGTGTTGTTGTTCGCACCGAAAAGTCCGCCGCCAGTATTGTTAGTGGACTGCCCGAAGCCCGTGCTCTGCTGGGCGTTGTTTGTGTTGTTGGCATTGCCGAAGAGCCCACCACCTGTGTTGGTAGCTCCAGTAGCGGCACCGCCGAACAATCCTCCTGTGGCAGGCTTGGCTTGCTGGCCGCCGAAGAGAGAAGAACCTGCGTTTGCGGTGCTATTGCCGAAAAGCCCGCCACTTTGCTGCTGCTGAGGGGCATTGTTGGTCTGGCCAAATGCTCCGGTGCCTGTAGTTGCAGTGTTGGAAGCGCCGAAGCCACCGAATGCGGGCTTGTTCTGCGTCTGGGTGTTAGATGCACCGAACAAGCCTCCACCAGTGGTGTTGTTGTTAGTTGCTCCTGCACCGAAGCCTCCGCCAAAGGTAGAGCCGGTGTTGGCTTGGGGCTGAGAGTTGCCGAAGAGTCCTCCACCACTGCCAGAGGTGGCTCCGAATCCACCGGTTGTCGTGCCGCTGCTGGCAGCGTTGTTCCCGAAAAGGCCTCCAGTAGCTGCAGGTTTCGCGCCGAAAAGACCACCACCAGTGTTGCTTGCGCCGAATCCTGTGCTGGTATTTGTGTTCGCGTTTGCGCCGAAGCCAGTGTTGGCAGTGTTTGAGGCACCAAAACCGCCAGTCGTGTTGGTGTTGGTGTTGCCGAACAGACCGCCTCCAGTGGCTGGGGCTGCAGAGTTGTTCTGGCCAAAGCCGCCAAACGTGCTTCCACCCGTGGCACCGCCAAAGCTACCACTTTGGGGCAGTTTGCGGTTCTGCATGTAGTCCTCAACTCTTAGCTCCTCGAAGCTCTTGTTCTGGTACGGTTGCTGCATTGTGATGCTCTGATAAGCACTGGTCTGAGTAGAACCAGCGCCGCCATCTTTCTCTGTGAATGGCTGGAAGGGAGTGGCAGCAGTGCCTTGAGTCGTGTTGCCCGTGGCTGCCGCATTGCCTCCGCCGAATGCGAATCCAGAACCTGTGTTGTTGGTGTTGCTTGCGCCGAATCCAGTGCTGGTGTTTCCTCCACCGAAGGGATTGCTTGCGCCTGCCGTGCTACCACCGAATGGATTGCTCTGCGCAGTTGTGTTGTTCGCGCCGAATCCACCTCCAGTGTTGGAGGAGCCGAAGAGGCCACCGCCAGTCGCGCCGGTGGTGCTGGCGCCGAATCCACCAGTTGCAGGTTTGCTTTGTCCGAAGAGTCCTCCACCTGTGTATAAGTTAGTTTCTGCTTTTTCTGGGTGAGGTATACGGTATGTCATTGCAGCATAACATCTCGTATGAAAGACAATATGACCGAGCCAAGCAACGGGTGAACAGAGTCGCAAGGGACCTGATCTCGTGCATCGCCGGCTTGACTCAATCTCACGACGAGTGCCATGACTGCGCTTGATATCGACCTGACTTACCTGATGTGTTCGCTGCGCCAAATCCTGTGCTTGCAGTGTTGTTTGCGGCGCCGAAACCGCCGGTAGATCCTCCGCCAAAGCCTCCAGTCGTGCTTCCTCCTGTGTTTCCAAACATGCCACCGGTAGCTGCTGGAGCTGGCGATCCGAAGCCTGGCTTGCTCTGGGACTGGCCGAAGGGGTTGCTCGTGCTGCCGCTGCCGAAGCCGCCGGTTGTGCCTCCGCCGCCGAAGCCACCTGCTGTCGAGGTGTTGCCGCCGAAGAGGGAGCTGCCGGAAGTGTTGGTGGTGTTGTTATTCGAAGCGCCGAAGCCGCCAAAGGTTGAGCCGGTGTTGCCACTGCCAAAACCGAAAGACATGTTCGCGTGTTAAGCTGCGCTGATGCGCTCGAGGCTCAATGCTTGAGCCACTGGCGCGATGCGAGAGGTTCGATGTCGTAAAAGTGAAGTAGGAGACGCGCTTGGTCGTGAGAGAGCGTCACTTGGGTGCGAGGTCGCCGAGGCGCCGGAAAAAGTCGCTTTTGAAGACACAAATCGCAAAGGCGGTCGTAATGTACACCTGTAAAGAGAGAGGGTCGATCAGAGGGCACGCGGTGCGCGGTGGAGCTGTCGGCAGCTTTCTTGTAGGTGCTAGCAGAGGATCGCGTTCGTGGTTGTTGGCGAGCTTTGCAGCGCGCAGTCTGTGCGCACCCTAACTAGGCCGCATTCGAGGGGGCTGGTGCCTGCAGATGCCTTAGCCAGTGAAGAACAATAAGTCGCGACAATAAAAAGTGACTGGACATTGTATTCTGTGTGTCAAGCAGGAATCTATTGGCAACGCTACAATAGGGATAATACTAGTGGTCATGTGTGAGCCATATCCGATCTCCGCGGTATGCATGCACTGGCACACTTCAAACCTTGTATCCAAGTATTGTGCAGACTACAATCTGGCTGTGAGTAGATACCAGAAACCAGGCAATTAACAAAATGGTGTCATGTGATTGTAGGCAGCGACTTGGAGTGATACTAGCAGCCTTGCTATGCTGCGGCCTTCCAGGTTTGCCAGGCTTCAACACGAGTTCAGCCTGGACACAGACCAGACGTTATCTTGCATCTGATATAGGTAACTTATGACATGATGGGCGGGAGCGTCTTGACATGCTGGAAATTGCCCTGTGATATCTCTTTGCTATTACTAGCAACTCTTTTGCCATCATTCTCTCTTGCCAAAGATCGTTCTCCAAGACTCAGCCCATTCCCCTACTCTACCGCGGACTTCTTGACCATAATCACAACACCCTGCGCTGCTCCCCTGAGCACATTCTTACCCTCAGGAACCCCAGCCTCACGCAATAGCTTTGCAATATCGTTCCGCAAAGCTCTCACCACATCTTCTTCCGTCCCTTTAGTTTCAGGGTGCGCCTTTCGCCATCTCGAAACCGGTGAACTCGTTGCAAATGCCTTCTCGATGAAGTCCAGACTAACCGGCACGTCTTCACCGACGTGGAACAGCTCATCCGGGCCCCATTCTTTGCGGTATAGAGAATCTCGGTCAAAGGCTTCCACGGGTGGTGTGGAGTCCCACGGCATGGGAAGGCTCTTCAATCCGTCTTTGACAAGATAATTGCCACGCTCGAAGTACGGTCCCAGATCTTCTGTCTTGAACTTCTCGAACAGTTCGTTGATGGCAGCCGCATTTGGCGTGTCTGGGTGCGCTGCCATCTCGCCACTAGTCCACATCGCAACGCTGCCGCCTGGTTTCAACACTTGTGCTGCTCGTTTCCAGAAACCAGGCATGTCGAACCAGTGCACTGCTTGCGCGGCTGTGATCAAGTCGATACTGTTGTTTTCGATGCCTGCCATTTCTTCCGCACTGGTCACTTCGAAGCGTGCTGGCTCGGAGGTCTTTGTGACGATGTTCGCGCCTCGTGCGACTTCGATCATAGCTTCACTCGCGTCAACGCCTGTGACATGATCGAAGTGCGGAGCTATGTCGCGCGTTGCGAGACCTGGTCCGCAGCCGACGTCGAGGAGACTGTTCAAGTGGCCTCCAGTAGCTGTGTGGTACGCGATGACACATCCATACACGCTCGGGTGGTAGGCCATGCGCATTTGCGCATAGTGCTTGCTCTCATCTGTTTTGTAGGACCTAAAGGTCTCTTCTGGTTTGTGCTTAGTGTCAGCCATGGTCTGCCGTTTGATACTCCAATCAAATATTCCTTGTTCAAAGCAGCATGGAACCTTTATGTGTACCCTACCAGGCAGCAACGCAGGTGAGTCAAGCTACAGGTTACATAGCCGCGTGGTAGCACATGTTCCTGGTGGTACCAAGCTGTCGGATGGTATCATACGAGTCACACGCGAAGCGAAGCTCATTCGAGGAGCGATAAGCTGCTTTAGAGCAGGAATCCTTCAATGCCGTGTTCCGAGAAGCATTGGACGACACATTCTTGAAACGTGAAATACACCGAACATGATTCGCTATGGCAAGATCGGACGCCGGCATCAAGAAGAACGCGTGGTCCGCCCATACTGTAGCGCCCGCAAGCGAACGCAAGCATTGATCGCGCTCCTTCTTCGGATTCGCATTTCTGTCTCGAATAGGATCAAGATGCGTGTGCGAGCGCGCATGGGCAAGTTCGCTGCAAGGGACCGCACAAGAGCTAATAGCCTAGACTTTGACTGGCTTGTTGATCAATTGTGCGATCAGGCGGACAAAAAGTAAAAGAATCGACGCCTGTGTGATTCGAACACACGCCCCCGAAGGGACATCCTTAGCAGGGATGCACGTTAACCACTCCGTCAAAGCGCCTTGATGATTCACGATTGGTTGGATTTTCGGGATAGCGCAATTTCATATAGCCTGGTTTGATCCTGGTAGAGACGACACTGAACCTACATGCCTCGTCTGAGGAGGAGCGCAATCATCATGTTATGACACTCGTAGATTAATCACACCGAGACATGTTGTGATACCCGAAGAGACCGTGATAAAACCGGGCTTGCCCTGTCAAGGAGAGATGCGAACAAGTTCTTGTGCCCATCCATGTTGATAGTACGTCTACGTCTTGCAATTGCCTTTCAAGCCTTCGAAGCTGATACGAAGAGTTTCGGCATCTTGTCATGGTCACGAAGCGCTGTAAATTACGGTTCATGATGACATATGAGTTCACCGTACCCAGAAACGATGTAAATAGATGTGCAATAACATGAACATATACATGTACATATGTACATGTAATCATAAAATCGAGTCGAATCCACACACCCCAACCCGAACCCGTGGGACAGAGTGCGATTCAGAAATCTGTGCTAAAGTCTGAATACCCGAGCAGGATGTCAATAGAGTGTCAATGCTGCCGTACCGTGTCGAGTACATTTCCTTCAGTATTGCAGACAACATATTCTAACCGGGTAAGATTGAAGAGTATGCTGCCATAATGGTGCTATGTAGGCTGTTACTAGGCACAGAAGATGCCTGGCCGTCCTGACTATCGATAGTCGTACGTGAATTTGCGACTTCTTACTTCAACCACATGTATCCTCCAGACTCGTCTCGAAGAACATGGGACATGCATTTGAAGTGTTTATGGGAGTCCGCAGGCGCAAGGGGCCATCCAAAAATTGCAGATATTCTCAATGCTGAGCGGTGACGAACTTCGATTGACGACCAAGATTGGGCTTCTCCGCCACGGTCGATGCTCTCTACTGGCACGAGGGTCCAATCAATGACCTTCCTCATACCTCTCCAACATCTCCCTCGGCGCCTCACTCAACCTACGTCCACCCTTCTCCTTCCTCTCATCCTCCAAGCTCTGCGCAAACTTCGACGCCGCACGAATCTGCGGACCTTTCCAGTAGATAATATACACCGGGATCAACACCACAAACGCCAGACAGCCAAGGATCGTCGACGCGTATTCGACCTCGTAGCCACTGCCAGCACCAATGTTGCTATACAGCGGCGTGGCATATATTGCGGCAATACCAGCGAGGAAGTCGCGCGCGAAGCCGTTGCCGCCTGTTGCTGAAGCCGAGTAGACGCCGTAGGCCGCGACCATGTAGTCGATTGTGCTCATGTAGATTGCGTAGTTTGCGATTGCGATCAGGGCGGAGAAGAACATGGGGCCGAACCAGTGCACTTGGGGCGGGCCGAGAGAGGTCCACTGTGAGTGTGTAATCAGTATCGGGTCATTCGGTTGTGCTTTTGGAGGGCGTCGTTACTTACGGCAAAGCCGAAGAGGCCGAAGAATTCGAGCGGCGCGAGGTATAAGAGCCAGTATAGGCGGCGTTCTGGCTGTAGTGACCCAGGACCTTTCTCTTTGATCATCTTCTGGTCCCTGGCGATCCATGGGAAGTAGCTCGCGTACGCAAGGAAGTAACCAACGTTGATAGGGATGAACGCCCATGCGATAGCAAGCGTGCCGAAACCCCATTTCTCATAGACTGGATGGAATCCTTCCTGGAAAGTGAAGATGAGAGCATCGCTGAAACCAGACAAGAGAGAACAGCTCAGCACAATCGGCTCGCGGAAGAACATCTCAAACGGCCTTGCCCACGTGATCATGAACTCTTTGCCGCTGACGCGAGGATGCTTCACTTCGTTGGGACCCCAGATCTGTTCTCCGTCTTGCTTGCGGCGACGCTTGGCCTCTTGGTCCATGATGATGGTCGATCGCGATTCGGGCATGAAGAAGTGTACTACCTGTACGACCACGCCGAATATGAGCTGAACCCAGAAATTCCAAGCGAGCGGCAAGAATCGAGTGATGGGACCTGCGACCACTGGTCCGACTGAAGTGCCTAGGACCGAGCTCAGGACGACGTATGCAATGGCGTATTGTTGATCATCTGCTTGGTAAAGATCCGCAACCATGCCAATGGTCACCGAGCCGCCGGCCATGCTCAATCCGATAAGTCCGCGAGAGACTAAGAGAGCTCCAAAGTTTGGAGCGAGCGCAGACAAGATTTGCCAGATATTCACAAGAAAAAGGGAGGCTTGCAAGATGCGCCAGCGGCCGAACTCTTCGCTCCAGGGCGCCCATAACTCGCATCCGAATGCGTAGAGAACGAGTAGTAAAAGCTGGGAGACTCGTGCTTTCTGTTCGCTGACGCCGTACTCTTCGGCAACAAGTGGGATCGCAGTTGGATAGACGGATGTGTTGAAGTTCATTGATACTCTGCGGCAGAAGTCAGTGCATGGTCAGATGATTGCACGAGTTATACGTTGGTCTTACTGTACTGAGAAGATTGACGTCAAGAGCATCCACTGGACAATTGTCAGCGACAGTGCAAGTACGAACATGAGAACGATCGTTCTGACCTTTTTCCATGTAGGCCATGAATAGCCCAGCTTGTCCCAGCAGTCTTCTTCTTGCATGATACGCTTCCCGTCATCAGTATACTTCTGCGATCGTCCTGAACGTTGAGACAGCGCAGCAAGACTGCCGCCTCTCGATGCTCTGGCATGTTCGTTGAACTCAGTTCCTTCTGGAGAAGCGTCTTCGCCTTTCTCAACATCACGTTCGATTTTCTCGGAGCTTGAGGCTGTATTTTGCGACTCGTCCGAGTTGTGTATACGCTCCACTTTCTCGGTTGGTGGAGCCATGGTGACGGCTATATGTGCGAACAATGGTTTTGCAAAAGTGACCTCAAAATGATGGAAGGGCGGCAAGCAGGACAGTTGCGTACAAATACTCCTTCACAGCCACGTTCGCCACGCTCCAGTGCAATCGCATGGCACATGGCACCCTCCTCCGCTCGCATTGTCTTGTCGTCTATGTCATATGCATGGGTAGCGCGGCGTACGGATCCGTCTCCGACAGGACTGATATCAGATGCGACTGCGGTGGCGTCCACGTGGAATGGCTCGAAGTTTTTCGCCATCGATATATACGGTTGTAGACGCCTCAATGCTCACGGCCATGTTGACAGTCTTGTCACCGAACATCTTGACTGCTCTGAACATCTTGACAACAAGCCTTCGCACAGCAAGAAAGCGACAAGACTATCAAGATCGCGATGTGAGAGACTTGGTGTTGCGATGCAAGCTTGGCCCGGGATGCCTGTTCTGTCGAAGATCGTCAGTCGCGGAGCGATGTGATGACATCGGACGCTGTCACAGCAGTCTGTCAGTCTGCGAGATGTATTAGAGATCAAGACTTGTGTGCTATGCAAAATCGTATACAATACTTTGTCGTGGAGATTCGCTTGCAAACGAGCCAAAGTGTCCAGACATCCGAGATTCGCATTGGCAGTGCTGACTGCTGACTCATGGCTCAGCTGCCTGTCGAGATTCTGTAACGTCAGCAACACATATGCATTATGACAATATCCATATCTTTTGGACTGTATACCTAGTTACCCCAGACAAAGGTTTGCGTAGGAATGAGGAACGAAGCAGTGCGATCTTATCTATGCCTCAGAATACAGTACCCTTTAAGCAGACACGATCTCTTGAGTCACATCTAGTCGCAGTGACACATAAATGTTGCCGTCTAGACTCCACGCAGACACAACTCTCTCAGCGCAATTCGCAAACCTGACTGAGACTTTACGAAGTCCGTAATCATCGTCCCATGAAGATACAAGAACAATGACTCTCCCCTACCACATCCTCGACGTCTTCACCACCACTCCCTTCTCCGGAAACCCTCTAGCAATCGTCTCAATCCCACCAAACATCACCCTCAATGGAGCCCAGAAACAGCGCATCGCCCGCGAATTCAATCTGTCGGAAACAGTCTTCGTCCACCCAAACCAAGATGATGATCCCACCTCACGCACCTTCGACATCTACACGCCTCAAGCCGAGCTCCCCTTCGCCGGCCACCCAACAATAGGCACAGCCGTGCACCTCCAAGCGCAGGGCGTAAGGACTTTGGTCGCGAAAGCAGGCCGCATTGAGCTTGAACGATCATCAGATGGAAGTGTGCGAGCAGCCATCCCACACAACGTCCACCTCCACAGCACGCCACTCCCACTGCCGACTGTAGACCCAGCGTCAAATCCTGTGCAGATCGACATCGCCAAAGCACAGCTCAACGCGCCCCTCTTCAGCATCGTCCCCGGCATGACGTTTGCGCTCATCGAGCTGCCTTCTCTCGCCCACCTGGCCGCTGTCCGCGTTGGCGTCGCGCCAGAGCTACCCGTCGAATTGCTAGATGAGGGCTGGCGGGTAGGCTGGGTGACGCGCACTTACTACTACGTGCGGCTGGACGCGCGCCGCATTCGTACGAGGATGATTAAGGCCGTGCCTGCGATGGAGGATCCAGCTACGGGGAGCGCGGCGTGTGCGCTTAGTTGCTATTTGGGGTTGTATCGGACTGAGGCTGGGATGGAGGAGTTTAGGTTTGAGATCACGCAGGGAGTGGAGATGGGGAGGGAGAGTAGGATTTTGGTTGATGTGAGGGTTGGGCTGGATGGGGAAGGTGGAAGGAGGGTGGAATCTGTGCATTTGGGTGGGACGGCGGTGGAGGTGGCGAGTGGGAGGATTGCTGTACCGCCTGATGCTGGGGAGGTGTAGTTTGAGAGCTGTGGTTCTGCTCGGGAAGGTGCTTGAGGGAGGTGAGGTTACTGATGTTGGGATATCTTGGATGAATTCTAAGGCTGGCAGCTTTCATGGCGGAACGGATTGGATCAGTCAAAAGTATTGTCTAATTACGCAATGATTAAAGTCTATCGACAAATTTCAACGCCATCGCCCACCTCTCATCAACACAACTCTCAACATCTCCAACCTGGCAGCCCCAGTAAAGGAGAAACCTAGTGATTCCCACATCTCATCCAAGTCGGGTTGTTCCCAATCGTCTGCTGCCCGCACGTATACTTGTCAACAGTAGAAACCCAGTTCTCGCCACATTCCCACAGCCAGCTGCCATCCGCGTTCTTCTGCACAACTTTCCACTCAAAAGTCGTCCCAGCCGCAACTTTCACATCGCCGCCAGTCCAGATATCGCCATTGGGCAAATCCGTGTACTGATCAGCATTAAGCTTCACAGCGCGGGACAAGTCCCAATTACCGAGCTCGGGGATGGAGCCGACGATATAGATGCTATCGCCGTAGTCGGTGCGGACTTGGACGGGGAAGGTGAGGGTTACGGTATTGGCGTGCTGGCAGGCTGGTGAGGCGTTGGTGACGGGGAGGTTTAGAGGGGAGGTGGTGGCGCAATCGCCTGAGGCGTGGATGTTCCAGGGGTTCATGTATGGATTGATCGTGCAGTTGTAGGGGACGGAGGAAGTGGTGTTGGAGATGTGGAAGGGGGAGGTGGTGGTGAGCATCTGGGTTTGGGCTTTGTTGCTGAGGAGGAGCGGGTTAGTTCTGGGTTTGTGCTTGGTTTTGATTGTATACATCTGTGGTTGCATGGAGTGAGGTGGGCAGGTTAGGGTGAACGAACATGGTTTCGGTGAAGTTTTGCTGTAGGGTGAGGTAGAAGTTGCCGATCTGAAGTTGTTCAGGGAGCTGGAAGGAGATGTCGCTGAGCTCTGATCCACCTTGCTGGGTGGTGCAGGCGATCCATTTGTTGACTGGTGTTTGCCTGGGATCGTCGCCCCACGAGCTACAAAAGCATTGTTAGTATAAGACGAAACGACCATCCATGGCCAGAAAATTTTCTTACGCAAAGCACCATGCAGTGTGAGCTCCTCCAGTCTGAGTGGTGACGTTGAAGTCGATGTTGTAGTAGCTGAACTTGTCGCCATTGGGCTGATGGGTAGAGAGATAGGGAATTACAAAGTCGGCGTAGTTGGTCGCTGCGGCAATGCCAGCAAGCGCGAGGATGGACATTGACTTCATCATGATGGTCCAAGGAGACAGTTCGATGAATGAGTGAAGAGAAGTGATAATGATTGAGATGACCGAGATGGCAGGGAAACGGCATGCTACTTATATTCTTCCAGGTCGATACTCAGGCTTGAAGCATCACATGTTTGTCGGCGGATGCGATATGAAGGAATCGAGTCCAGAGATCCATCGCTTGTGCTGGCGACGTCCCAACAGCGGTATGTGCCACGATGATGGGGTCGCGTACAAGCATACGGATCCTTGAGGCTGCAGAGTATCCGCTATCGACGTGCACTCCGTAAATAGCTCGGAAATCTCAGGCTAGCGGGCTTCCATGAGGGATGGTGCGGCTTCTGTACGCGCTACGAGGTTTGCATTAGGCAGAGCAGCTGCAGTGCGTCTTCAACCACAATACTGCAATCTAATAAGCGGAAGCGTATTTTCGGTATACACGCGGACTCGAGTCCGCAAGGCGTGCGTCGATAAGGGTAGCAGAGGTATATTATAGTAAACGACGTTGTGGCGTTTCCCAACAGGAGGCCTGGCCTCGTCACACTAAGAGACAAGAACACGTGCAGGCGGCGACTTGTCCCTGGAGGCGGCGTCTGTCTCGTGGGCGTGAAGACGCGCCAGGGACGTCCGTCGCATAACGGGTCATCTCGTGGTGGAGCAAGTCTGGGACGGGTATCGGGAGAAGCGTGGTAGCGTGAGTCGTGCAGCCCCCTGAATTGATCGAAGCCCGCCGGCGTGGTTGGATTGGAGCGCAGCTGCCAGCCGCTGTACAGCCTCGCGGCCGCTATCCGCCGTGTACCTCGACGCTTTGCCTACCTCAGCATAATCCCTGCATGCCGCCTCTGTAAGCGGTCGATCGCTGTATTTGTCCTGCTGGGCACTTTGTGCACTGCTCCCTCCTGTGTGTATACCGAACCATCTCTACCAGCAACCGTCTCGCCTATCGACACCCTCGCGTCTAGAGCATTCTCCAACGGCGCGTGGAGATCCCACTACGCCCGAAGATTGATCCCTGCCGCCTTCTCCCGGCCAATTACTCGGGAATCTGACACGAACAGCTCGGCCTCCTGGTTGTGCACGCAAAGACGCTGCTCTCTACCTACCACACTCAAGCTCGTGCTGCCAGCGCTCAGCCATCCTTGAAGAGAAGCTGCACTGAAACGCGCTAGAAACACCTCCGACAGGCCATTGGTGCTTCACCGCGCCTCCTACGAGTCCGCCAGCAGGAACATGGTACACAGTGTGAAGGCCACATACCACGGAGAGGGCTATGAAGAGTGGGATTCCTACCCGTTGACGCCGCAGCGCTCCAACTCCAGCAGCGAGTACAAGCCGGCCGCCCAACCTGCCGCCTTGGACGCCTCCGTCTTCAATCGCAACGACTACAACTCACCGCCCGACGACCAGGCAGGCTTCACAATGGCGCTCAACACGAAAGTACGAAACCAGAACCAGGATGTCGTGGGCAGGCATTTGCTGTATGAGACTGCCATGCTGGACTCGAACTCTTTCGCCATCTTGACCCTGGAAGAAGTGGAGGATCTCAAGAAGGAACTTACGCGATTGCAATCGCGCATAGATGGCACACAACGGAAGCTGGCTCTGGAGAGTAAGGTCAAAGATGCTGCTACAAATTTGCAGCGATTATATTCGAACGACTCGAGTCGTGCCGATTCACCACAAAATCCGGATAGCCCTAAGAAGGCTCGCAAGAGCTTGCTCGGTGGAAGGCAAAGAAGCGGTAGCAACGCAAGTAATGACGGCAAGACATTAAGCCAGACTGAAAATGAGTTGGCTACGAGCACCCGCAAGGTTGACGAACTGAACGAGACAATCAAGAGCTTGCTGGATCGCAGACAAGTTGCCGAGCGCAAGCTTTTGCGCCACACAGCTGCGGTGCTGGCCCAGCAGCAAAGCAAACAGCTCGAAGAGACGGCAAGTGCTTCGCGCGCAGTGGAAGAGGACGACGCCAGCGCATATTCACCAGACGAGTTTGACGGCATTCGCGATATTCTGCTTAGTAAACCAGCACATGCGAACAGTAAGCTTCACAAGCGGTCCAGCCCTCAAAAGCTGCAAGAAGAACACGAACAGCAGCTTCACAGCATGCAGACTAGGATTGAACACCTCAACGAGCAGCTGAGGAGTGTCATAAGTGAGGCAAGCAAGACTCGCGGAGTATCGTTGGCTCCCGAGCCTCATTACAGTCCTGTGGACGGCAATGATGCTGCTGCAAGGCTCAACTCTGACTTTGACCGTTTCGAGAACAATCTTCGCGCGCTGCAGCAAGAACAGCAGGAATCGAAAAAACACTTCGCGCACGTCCAGGAAACCTCATATCAAACCAGGAATGCTGTCGAGGAACAGCTGGAGAGCCTCAACACCCAATTGTACAACACACTCATGCTTTCGCCTGCCGCGCAGTCAATCACCGATCTGGAAGAACCTCCTAAGGCGACAGGGCACGGCTACCAACCTCAATTGGCGTACCTCGAAGAGAGCTTCCTTAATATTGAGCAACTTCTCCGTCGCCACACAGATGAGATGCAGAGCGCACGTGAAGGTGGCGAGACATCGCAGGACAGCATGGAGAAGAACAAGAAATTCGATGAATACGAAGCGACGATTGGTGGACTCTGGGAGATTATGCAGACCGAGCAGTCTCTGCTTCGCACGCCACCCATCGACGAGGGACGCTTCTCAGGTGCTGACCAAATGCCACGATCGCCACTTACCGACTCGTTCTCTCTGGCGGCTTTCAGCTCCAGAGTGCAACATCTGTTCAACCGCGCGTCTGCCGCCAACGAACAGCACGACATTCTGCGCAGGCAGATCCAACAGCAGCGTGAACTCAACGGAAAGTCTGACGCTGAGAAGGACCGTCAAATTGAAGAATATACCACTAAGCACGAACAACTTGTCGCTAACGGCGAGCTCATGCAAGACGAGCTGGCGAAGGCTATGGCTCATCACAAACAAGCTGAGACTGAGGTCAACCAGCTTAAGGCTGAGCTTCTTAATGTCGAGAATGAATTTGCCGAACTTCGACGCACAGCAGAGCTGAAGCACCAGGAACGCGAGGAGATGACCCGTCAATTGCAGGCTCAGCAAGAGCACACTGGTCACTTGCAACAAGAAATCCAAGAACTCGAGGCTCAGACCGCAAATATGGAATCTGGCTCAGCCAAACATGCGGATCTCACCTTTGAACTTGCTGCCGCCAACGCCGCTCGGGAGGAAGCAGAGCGCAAGCACGTGGCTGCAATGAAGGAGATGGAGCAAGTCGAGTCAGAGGTCGTCCGTCTCAGCACCGAGCTCACCATGGCCAAGGCGGAGCTCGACGGCGCGTATGGCTCTCGCGCCGAGCGCGCAAAAGAAGCACAAGGCAGCGAGATCCAGATTCTCTCCCAGAAGAACGCCGAGATCACTTCCGAACTTGCAGCTCTGAAGGCCGAGCGTGGCGACAACTCTCGCGCCACTGCTCTCGAGCAAGAGCTGCAGGCTATGACCGTCGACTTCCAAGACCTGACGCGCGAAGCCTTGCAGATGGAGCACGAGCGTGGCCAGCTTGACGCGCTGATCGATGGTCTCAGGGACCGCTGCGAGGCGCTCGAAGGCCAACTCAGCGATGAGCGCGTACGCTGGATCGGCAACAAGAGTCCGGGTGGTGCACCGGCTGGCGAACGCACCAGCGCTCTGCCGCCACGAGAGACAACCAGCGTCTCCGTCATGCGCCAGGAGTTCAAGAAGATGATGCGCGAGACTCGTGCCGAAGGCGTGCGACTCCTGAGGGTAAGTTCTTCTCATCTCCTGATCCACTAGATCGCTACACACAACGCCGAGAACCACAAGCTGACATTAAATCTCCTCTCAGACCGAACAAGAAGAACGCCGCAAGCTCGAAGCCGAACTCCGCCGTCTCAAAAACGCCAACGGCGCCGCGACCGGCCACACCTCCATGTCTCTCTCGCCCAGACTCAGCAGTGGCCACGTTGGCCAACACGGTCATGGCAGAGCCGTGAGCTACAGTACGAGAGACTCTTCTACCCGTGGTTGAACAGGCTAAGCTTCACTACTTTGCCCTTTTGCACCATGAGGAAAAGCCCATTCCAATTCACGCCTTCACATGTCTGATATGACTTGTCACATTCTTGCTTTCTTTCTTCTTGCGAACATCAGCGATAGATTTTCCTCACTTACTATCTTGGCATTGCATCTTTTTTTTTTTTGACATCTTCTACTTCTTCGAGACATGCCTCTTGTCCACCTCGCGACAAGATGAGACATGTCTCTTTTGTATTTTCTCTTAACTTTACTTTTACACCAGACTTCAACTTCAACTTGAACTTCGCTAGACATGATAGACGGTCACCATCATCGAAAAAAACCTCGCACCACCTTTTTCTCATCTCAACGGAAAAACCCCAGAACGTCGTTCAAGTCTTCGAGTGTTATCTTCTGTTGACGAAAATTTCTTCTTTTAGGTGGCAAAAGTACTCCTTCCGTCTGCGTTTCTACTCTGGCGGCTTTGCCTGTTACTTCGGCAGCGATCACGACGGCGGCGAGGACGATGACACGGCACGGACATGGGCGTGGACACGGGCATGAGCATTGGCATGGGTATGGGCGGAAAGGAGGGAGAGGTTGGAAGTGAAGAGGGAGATTTTCTTTCTCTTCTCGAAGAAGGTGCGCCATCGGGTGACACGAAGAGGAATGTCTCGCAGGTGTTGTGAGGTGGGAAGGATCTTATGATCGGTTTGCTCTTGTGGCCTGAGCTGCGACTGTTTCTCTGGGGAATGTGGTTGATCGGGAATGGCTGTTGACCTAAGGTGGGATGGAATATACCATTCATTCAACAATACTCGCTTGCTTGATGTTCTGTCGTCGTTGCTTTGGAACGCTGTGCGTAACAATCATGAGTGATGAGCACGCGCGGCATAGTAGTCGAGAACACGGGTCACTGCTGCGAGACGAACGATGAATCTTGCGCATACCTTCTCTCTCGACATTGGTGAGTGCTGCATCACGAACCGCAGGCACTACGCTCACATGATACGACACCTCAATATCTCCTAACACGCACTATGCGGCCTTCTCCACCTCCGCCGTCTTCGCTGCCAAAGCATCTGAATTCGAAAGATACCCTCCCTCAGGCAACTTATCCAGCGCATCGTTCTCCTTGTCCAACGACCTGAACGTCCACCAGAACGCAATCCATCCGAAGAACGTCAAGATTGCAATCGCAACGTACAACCACACGAGCAACGGATCCTCCGCCAGCGGGACAAAAGCCTGCGCCACAGCCGACGAGAAGGCGTGCGTGAACCAGAAAACGCCGGTGACTAGCGCACGCATATTCTTCGGCGCTTTGGTATAGGCGTATTCGAGACCTGTAATGGAGGCGAAGATCTCGCTGAACGCGATGAGCAGGTATGCAGGAGTTTGTGTCCAGACTGTCAGGGCTGGAGGGTCGTCGCAGGAGGAGGCTTGGTCGCCGCAGGGCGATTTGACGTAGATGAAGTGCTGGATGAGAGCGGCGACGATCATGCTGAGCATTGCGCAGATGAAGCCTGCTTGGATTTTCTTGAGAGGCGTAAAGTTGATGCCCATGCGGGCGAGTTGGGGGTAGAAGAATTTGTCGAAGATGGGGATGAAGCTGGGTTGGGACGGTGTTAGTTTTGGGGATTGGTGGTGGGCAGGTGAGATCGGTGGGAACATACATGAGGAGGGTGAAGGGGTTGAGATTGTGAATGACATCGTTTGGCACGCCATTGAGTTCCATGGTGGCTGCTTGAGAAACCAGGTTTGTGGTCATCTGTCGATGGAATTAGTTGACCTGTTATGCTTGTGGAGAGTGTGTTGTCTCACTTGACCGTAGGGGAGCCAGAAGATCGGCAACCACAAGAACACTTGACATGCTTTCACACCACGACGAACTTCATCGACCCATGCATCGTCGAAGGTCATCCAGCTCGGCTTTGTTGCGAGGTTGCTGGGCTTGACGCCGTCCCAGAGATCTGGGGAGGACAGGTTCTTGTATGTACGCATAGGATTCAATGACCATCTTCCTCGCATTGCGAGACCGTACAGGTGCAATGCCTTGACAAGCACATCGCCTTGCGGCGGTTTCTTGACATAGTGCTTGCTCAGACCCAACATAAGAAGCGGGCAAAAGACGAACAGGATCGTGGGCAGGAGGTACGACAGCCAGAAGCCTACGTACTTCTCAGCGTACACCATTGAGATCTGGCCAGTCAGAGCGCCAACGTTGATGAGCATGTAGTAGCGCATGTAGATTCGAGAGATGGTGATGCCAGGGTCAACGATGACTCGCTCGCCACTTGTTTCGGTGCGAATGTATGCTCTTGAGTGGCTGTGTTCATATTGCTCAGCAACAAGCGGAGAGATGCAGGCTTTGAAGAAGCCGACTCCGCTACCGAAAAGGATGAGTCCAATGATGAATGATCCCAAGGCACCGCTTGGCTTAACGATGACCTGCGGAATGGCAGCGATGATGATCAGAATGTGACCAATGGTGGCGAGGCAGATAGCTATGTAGATGGTTTTAAATTTCCCCCAGTACTGGTCGGCAACCCAACCGCCTGGTAAAGTTAGTGCTGTTCATGTCGAAGTGGAAGTCAATTACCTACCAACCATGGGCATAACGTAAGAGAAAAACTGGTTGAATTGCACAAGTCCGGTGGAAGCTTGTTGACCCATGCCTAGAGCACCGGCCTGGCCACTACCAGCGGCACCAGCTGATGGGAAAGGTCCTGAGTCCGGCAGAGGCTGCTGGATGAAATTGACAACTAGTCACGTTCAGCACAGATCTGGCACGCATGGAATAGCGTACACTTACAGACGGCAGTGGTTCCGTAGTAGGCGAAACGCTCACACATCTCCACGATACCAATGATGTAGATCATCTACGTGTCAGGAAGATATAATGTCAGTGTTACGGAACATCATGACCTCTCGATATGTGTGCAACTCACCCAGTTGACCTTGCCGTACACTTTGCGCAGAGTACGCAGCTCCTCATCCGTAGGATACTGCTCGCCATTGGGACCTATCAGCTCCTCTGAGGATGATGTGATAGCTTCCTGCTTCTCAAGCACCGTCTCATCTTTCATGCCCTTCGAGATGGCTGGGTAGTCCGCGGCAGCAGCGTCCACGATATCAAGAGCCGCACCAGAAGACATCTTGAGAGTTGAAAAAATAGAACATGTGCCAGCTGCCGGCTGGTATGTGGCGACTCAGCCTATAAATCCTCGAGCTTCTATCGCATCTCAGCGGCGAGCTGCCTCATTCAGCTTGAGCCGCGGCCTCAGCAGGCCCTCCACCAATCAGCGCAGTGTCCATGCAACTTCGAGAGACGGAGTGATGGCTGAAAGATAGCTTTTTTTTAGCGACGAGCCGTGGTAAAACTCTTTGGTAAGATTGAATCAGGTCGTAAAACTGGGTGATCGATGTTATAAAGCGCATAGGTAAGCATCTTGGGTTGACCGATCTGAACGAGCACCTTCCCAATCAAGCATAAGGTATTCTCTGCACCAAGTTACCAAGACTGGGGAAATGCGGCGCTGAATGCATCCACCATAACAATCACATGTGGTTTCGCCGTATCTGATGCATGGGAGATCCTTCGCTAGCCAACGTTGCATTGCAGCGGTTGCATTCGGTCTCTGATAGGGACTCAAGGTCTGTCTGATGGGGCACTGCAACTCGCGAAAGCTTGTCTGACTCTTCCAGAACAATCTATCGCGCGTATGGGTCTATCAGATGGCTCACCAATAGATGTGTAGACATATATTGCGCCGAAGAGGATAACAATTGAATCTCGATGTTGTTCCAAATCCGGAAGGACACGCGCAGAATGTCGAGATGGTGAGCGAGCGGATCACGTGATGAGTACCTCGGGCCAGGATCGTTCGGCACCTCACTTCGCGAGCTTTGGAGGTGAACGCGCTCTACGTTCTCGCCTCTCCATGTTTTCCTCTCCCATAAACCACTCCAATGCTCACAAATTGACGTTTACCTTGGCAAACTCCCACCGAACTCAGGTATACTACAAGACGAGCACCTGCAGATCAAGCGATTAAAACATGAGGAGAAACATACTTGCAAGGACGAGATGGAATGTCTCATCATCTCCCCCATGAATGCCGGTGATTGATCAAGAAGCGACCATTGCACATACAAGTACATGATATGCTAGGTCCGCCAAAGCTCTGCTCGCTGCATCGGAGCCGCAGCCAGGGAGCAGGAGCTAAGTCCTAGAACAGGGAATGCACGACTTAGCGCGATCTGTCTGCAAGAAGGCGTCACGATCAAGCAACGATCTGCATTCTCTGAGTCGGTCAGCAATAACCGCACTGACTTATCCTGGAGTCACAACTTGGTTGCTTGCCGCCCGGGAAAGACGGGGATCCGCAGCTGCTCGTCACGTTGTGCTGGTAGTCCATCAGTATGAGACGGTATAGTATCAAGATTCTACAAATTCTTACACAGCGTCCTCGAGAAAGCATTGCTTACGATATACATACTGTAATAAGCTAGTTCCAGTCGCACTACGCTTGTCTCGCCACAAAGCTCATGAAACGTCTCATGGACGAATCTGTGATTAGCTTATCGTCCGTTTGATCTCCAATCTGATATAATCATGAGCATACTCTTCTATTTTCGACTCTCTATATGATTTCAGGAAAGCGACGCAACGCCCAATAACTTGTCACACAACTTTCCCTTCTCGACGCCAGAGAAGTTGGATGGATTTCTGGCTTACAAGACCTACTAACTGGACGATGCCGCTATATATGTGCTCTCCACACCGGGAAACGCTTGTGGTTTGTGGGTCTCTGCTGACCAACTGAAAGTTGTATGCGAAGCTGTTTTTCGTGCATTAATAAGACCTCACGAATCCTGTTGTCCTACAATGGCTCCAATTCTCTCATCTACTTCATCTAAGCTTTCCCATGCTGTCTATAATGGGCTCGATGCCCATGCTCACTGCCATGGGCAGTCGCGCTGTCAAGACTGCCACCGCTCTCACCGCAGAGAAAAGTTTCTCGGCCCTCAACTACCTATCTCTTCCAATCGTTTTCGCACAAGCTCGAGGCGCCGAAGTCTGGGATCCTGAAGGCAAACGATACCTCGATTTCCACTCCGGTTCGACGGCGCTCAACCATGGCCACTGTCACCCGAAGCTTGTCTCTACAATGATCGACCAGGCGCAACGACTCACTCTTGCTTCCCGTGTCTTCCACAACGATGTATACCCTATATTTGCTGAGCTTGTCACAAAGATGTTTGGTTACCAGAGGGTCTTGCCCTCCAATACGGGCGCTGGAGCTGGCGAGACGGCAATCAAAGTCGCTCGCAAATGGGCATACCGCGTCAAAGGTGTGCCTGCCGACCAAGCTATTATCCTTGGCGCGGCTGGGAACCATCACGGCCGGACGGTATGTGAATTCTCCACTATTGCGGCGAAGTTACAGGCGTCGAGGCTGATCAACGTAGATAGCTACTCTATCACTATCATCAGAAGAAATATCACGCACTAATTATGGCCCTCTGATTCCCAATATCAGCTGTTCGATTCCTGGAACCAAGGAGCTAATTACGTATAACGACAAGCTGGCACTCAGGAAAGCGTTCAAGGCTGCCGGACATGATCTTGCTGCCTTCTTCATTGAGCCCATCCAGGGCGACGCAGGTGTCATTGTCGCCGACGACGACTACTTGCAAGAATGCCGAGCACTTTGCCTTGAGCACAACGCTCTCCTGGTCTGTGACGAGGTGCAGACGGGCATGGGAAGGACGGGAAGGCTTCTCGGCCATCACTGGAGTGGCATCAGACCCGACATGGTCATGCTTGGGAAGGCTTTGACGGGAGGCATGTATCCCGTGTCGTGCGTGCTAGCAGACGACGAGGTATTGCTTACTGTTGAGCCCGGGACTCACGGCTCGACGTACGGTGGCAATCCTCTTGGCGCAGCGGTTGCCATACGTGCTCTTCAGGTGCTTGAGGAAGAAGGCCTAGCAGAGCGTGCGGAGAGGCTGGGCAACATCCTCCGTGAAGGACTGAGAGAGATCCAGGCACGGAATGCCATCATTCAAACCGTTCGCGGCAAAGGGCTTCTGAATGCAATTGTCATTGATCAGTGTAAGAGTAATGGATGCACTGGCATCGAACTATGTGAGTTGATGGCGGCTAAAGGACTGCTTGTAAGTCACATTGCTCTTTCCTTGCCGCTCTATTTCTAACAACATGTGCAGCTCAAATCCAGCCCAACAGGTGTCATCCGTATTGCACCTCCCCTGGTAATTACAGACGAGCAAATAGAGGATGCGCTGCGGATCATCAATACGTCAGTCGAAGAACTCCCGTATCTTGTCCGCGAGTAATCAACACTACCTAAGACACAACAATGGTTATGCCACGTCTCAGATCGTTTCTACGCCATTTGTATATTGGCTTTGGCGCGCTTCCCGGTGTCCATGACCTTGAAGCCTGTTCCCATCATACTCTGTTCGTATGAAAGGAAAAGTATTGGTTGACAGCCTCCGCCGGCACCGTGATCTCGTCTGACTAACTGACTAAGTACACGGGACTGCCTTAATGTGTTCAAGACGCAGGTCACGACAAGAAGCTTGCAGAAGGGAGTGCTGTTGTCACCTCGTCAATTGAGCGTCATATGGTACCAGCACCGCCACCGAATAACGTAAGTTGGTCGAGCGCCATCAAGTTTGATAGCCATACCAGAAAAGTACCAGTTTAATAACCTTGGAAGGATTTCGGATTGCCAGAATGTGACGGAGGCCCACGCACTTGATCACTCCGCGTTTCGCTTCAGCCGCGCCTGCTGCGCACATGCGGGCATGCGGCGCTGCCTTGGAACGCGCTACCCCTAAGTATTGCATGCAAAGCCGCCAGCGTCTTCGGTTATTGGCGTGCTGGCTGTGTCTTGTACGTTGGCAGAATTGTTGATAGGCGAGATGCTTGAACGTCGCCGGCCGGCCCGCCTTCTGATTGCCCCCCGAGCACACTAAGGGACATCACACGAACTCATCCAGGCCCAGGGACTCGGCTGGCGGTTGATGCACCTGCAGCTTGTGGCTTTTTCACGAGATGAGCCATGATTCGCCATATCTATTGGATGGCCAGACATGCCGCATAGGGTCTAGTGTGCTATCTGGCAGGAGATCAGCAGCAGGAATGTCAGGTGCAGTCTTGGAGGTCGAAGCTATATGGGCTCCAACGCTGTCTCGATGTGTGGATATCCCAGTAGCATGGAGCAGAAGAGAACCGAATGGCGGAACTACTTTTTATCCCGCAAAATACCCCCGATGGCAGTACTGGCCCTAAGAACCGACCTCTCCTTAGTGCACACACGCTTAAGCACAACCGGAAGCTCATATGCCAGGCCAGACTTCGAGGCAATGGCACTTTGCGATTCCGCGGCTTGATACCGCGTGGCAAGCCGCCAACACAGGGCACCAGATGCCCGAAACCCTTCTCTCGGAAAACCGAAGCAGAGATCCTTTACGCCGCCCCCAGGATGTCGGAGCCGGCAAAGAATAGCACGTACCTACACAGCGACTCGATGCAAACGCAAGGCAGAGCCTCATTACTGGTAAAGACCCCAAGAGGCCCCATCATCTGCGGTCAGGACCGCGAAGACGTACAGAGCATCGGCCAATGGTATTTCCAAAATCAGCTGCACGAAAGTCAAGCTTCCTATTTCCGCCATGCGCAGAATCACTGGACAACCGGACTTTGGGAGATGGCGCTGGCTAACCAGGCCATGCTCACGAGTGTTGTAGCGCTTGCTGCTTATAGAGAAGTTGCGTTGGCAAGAGGACGTTTTGAGTCTTCGTACATTGAGCTAAAGGGCCGGGCAATATCCCAGATCGGCAAAACATTGAATAGACGGCATGACAGAACAGATCCACTGACTTTGGTCGCTATCGCTCTCTTGGCTTATCTGGACGTACGTGACTCGCACTTGGACGCCGCGAGACTGCATTTACTCGCACTTTGCAATCTTGTCGACATAACAGAAATGCCAGCATACGCCTGGCTATACTGTGTCTGGGTAGACCTCCGATTCGCCTTGCTCATGAAACAGCCGCCACTTCTGCCTTACCATGTTCCAACTTCTTTCCAACAAAGTCATCCATGTCGGCCCTCAGACGAACTGCGGGCAAGCCAGCGAGCGTCCATCAATGTGGCAAACTGCCCACAGACAAGATCATTCGATCATCACACAGCATTCGATATCTTTAATAAGCTGCATAACCTCTGCATACGCTCCGATCGGCTCGCCAAGTCTAACAACCCGCCATTTGGCCAGATATATGACTTGGAGTACGCTCTCCGGGTCATTCAGTCGCGAGTCTCAAAAGACAATTCGCAATGCCATACTTCCGCTGCTGTTGAGCTCACAATCCTGGCCGCACAATTGCATGTCTGGATGGCCTGTCGCTTTTGGACACCCCAAAGGCGAGAGAGTCATCTCGCATTCTTGTTGAGAGCATCGTCGATCTTTGATTCGTTCAGCGACATATCATTACGGTGGACCGAATTCGCGACTCTGGAATCATTGTTGTGGATCATTTTCACCACTGTCGCGATGATGCGCATTTACGGAGAAGCAAATCTAGTACCCATGCTCGATCTTCTCCATTCGGCTTTGACGACTCTTGGAATTATTCATCACCAAGAGTTAGTCGCGGAACTCCGCGAGTGGCCTTGGATAAGCGACTGGCATCCTTCACAGATTGTCCATGTCTGGACTCTGCTCACCGAACGTTTTGATGATCTCGTGGTTGCCCTGCCGGATACACTGAACACTGCAAACCCAACACTTCCTGATGAGCCACCACGGAGATTGTTTTTAGGCGGACTAGAATACTTTCATAATCCCTAGAATAGAGATTCTCCGCCTACGTTGATCTCACGTTGAACTTATGAACAGCTGGACCCGCAGGTCTACCGCATACAGTCGGCACTCGAACGTTTGCGCACAGTGTCTCAGCGGCAACTATCATCCGAAGTGAAAACGGGAGCTGAAGGCATAACTATACTAGTAGTTGCAAATTTTCGAAGTGTCCTTATTCATCTCTGAGATGTATGATTTCGAAATTTGAGACTGTATGTGCCGATACTAGCACGACACTACACTAAGATGTGCGCAAATTCATGGGCTAAAAAGAATCCTGCCATAGCATTTTCATAAAGTCAGAATTCGACAAGCGCCGGACTGTCCTTGCAGAGACCTCGGCGACTTCGACATGCATGCGTTTGCTGCCCTCGAACCCCTCAGGAGTCAAGTTTGCCGTGGCATCGTTGTCGGAATCGTCAGAATCCAGGACTACGATGTTGGTTGGTGCGCGCTTTTGTGCGGGATCGGGGCGGCGGCGATGGTCTCGTTGATCAGGGTTTCTGATACATCAATGCCAGTACTCTGCATAGTACGAAGCACTTCGCGTAGAGCTTCGAGGCGATTGGACGTCGCCCAAGTGCCGATGTACTCCATGTGGTCGATGAAGTAGATTCGTCTCTAAACAAGTAACACATTAGCAGTCTTGGTCGACGATCAGGAAATCTTGTCGGTCTGTCACGTACCTTGCGGCCTCCAATGGTGAAGTTCTGGCCTTGCGTCTTCACCTTGTCGTAAAGAGATTCGAACCAGCTCTTTGCGTCCAATCCAGTCAGGAGAACCCAGCTGCCCTTGCAATCTTCGACCTGGAGCTTGGAGTGAGCATAGTAAGACGCCGACTGAGCATCTTTGGCGAAAGGCTCCTTCACCCGACCCAGTCTCGCATTCTGCTGGTATCTACTGATATAGAAACAAAGTTCAACTTTTATCTCACGGAGATCGCAGAAGACACTTGTTTACCTAAAGGCGGCTGGTAAAGTTCTATCTAAAGCCTTCGTCAATGTTAGAATGAGGGTTTCCGCTGAGATACTATGTGCAGAGTACCTCCTGATTGGTGAAGACCCTATGCTAATATCGGTCACTATTCCTGTAATATCTCAGATCTGCAAGTCTGAGACATCACTTCACCGTGTCTCGGTGGCCTTAATATGTATGCATCTGCTCTCGTACTCTCGATCAAGCTTATTCCGCGGTACTTCCTCACGTTCGATAGGGCCAATGAGTTGCAACATTCATTCATTATCTGCGTAGTCACACTGAATGGGGTCTATACCAAATTTGCATCATCACATCTCTAGAACAGGTGCAGCGAGCGCTTCACACCACCAACAGTCTTGCGAACCTCAGACACGCTCCTCTTGGTGGTAGCATTGGTGGAGGGGAGAGAGCGAGTAGGGAAGCCCTCCCACGAAGTTGCGTACTTGGCAACAGCAGCAGCAATACCGCGAACGTGCAGCAACCAAGCATCCTGCTCAAGGTTTGAAATGGAATCGCAAGCCTGGTGGTAGCACTGATCCAAGATCTCCCCAGCGACACCGCCCCAAATCTTCTGCTCCTCCTCGGTCTTGACCTCATCAGCACCAGTGGTGGTGCCGCCAGCAGGGATGTTGGCGTCGAGGAAGGGACCGTAGTCGGAGCGGCCGTTGAACTCGGTGGCGTTGGAAGGAACGCCGGCGCGGACGAAGTACTTCTCGAAGAACTCCTCGATGTCGTCGCTGCCGTCGGGGCCGGTGAGACCGTAAGCGCTGCCATCACCGTCGTAGATCTGGTGGACGAAGTTGGGAGAGGCGATCATGTCGAAGTTGAGGTAGGCACGGATCTTGAGTGACTCCTCGGGGGTGAGGCTCTCGACAAAGTAGGTCGAACCGAGAAGGCCAGACTCCTCGCCAGACCAGAAGCCGAAGGTAACGGCGTTCTTGACGTTGTACTTGGCGAGCGACTTGGCAACGTTGAGGATACCAATGGTACCGCTGCCGTCGTCGTTGATACCAGGACCGGCGCCGACGGAGTCAGTGTGAGCACCGAGAGCCAGCTGGTTGTTCTTGTCACCACACTTGCTGGTGGCCAGGACGTTGTTGGTCGTGATGATCTGAATGTCAGTCAAGACGTCCAGAGTGGCGGTCAAGTTGGCACCGCTGGAGAGCTGGGAGACGTAGGCCTGGCCTTGCGCTTGAGTAATGCCGACAGTCGCGACATAGGGGCCTTCCTCACGAGGAGGCGGACCAAGTGTTCCCGAGACGGCGGCGACCTGGTTGTTGTAGATGACGGCGCCGACAGCACCTGCAGCTCCAGCGAGAGCAGACTTGAGACCGAAGTCACAGCTACCACGAGAGATGAGGGCAATGTTGCCAGCCAGGGAGGCTGGGTAGTCAGATGCCTCGCATCCGACGTTGCTCACAGCGACCAATGGCGCAGTAACGGTTCCATCTGTGGAGTTGGAGTACTCGAAGAGGGTACCATTGACTGCCTGTCCGCCAATGGTGAAGCTGTTGATCGTGCCGTTGATCTGCACATAGTTGGAGAACGGCTGAAGGGTGACGTCGTAGTATGAGGTGGACTCAAGTTCCTTCTTCAGCCAGTTGACGGTGTCGTTGTGCGCCTGGCCACCCATGATCCTGTTACGGGCTGGGTAGCTGTAGGCGAAATCCTGGAGTTGCTGAGCACCACGAAGAAGCTTCTTCGAGGTGATATCAGATTCGAGCTTCCTGCTGGATACATCGGGACGATTCTTGCACGGCTTGCTGTTGTGTCCTGCTTGACGCTCAGTGAGCTCTGAGGCCGACGCAGCGGCAGCGAGAGCAGCAACGGCAGCTGTGACCTTCATATTGGCAATGATCC
Source organism: Pseudopyrenochaeta terrestris (assembly GCA_022813475.1). NCBI lineage: Eukaryota > Fungi > Ascomycota > Dothideomycetes > Pleosporales > Pseudopyrenochaetaceae > Pseudopyrenochaeta > Pseudopyrenochaeta terrestris. The sequence goes on from JAKLMJ010000018.1 coordinate 648,437, forward strand.
TATATCTCTAGCGATAGGCCTGTAAAGATAAAGTAGCGGCTGGATGTCCAGTGCAAGAGGACATGGGGCAAGGGAGATTTATACTTGACCATCAACAATCGCACCATCTGGCCTGACATTGCGCATTGTCAATCGTTTCCCATGGCGCGGATATGGTCCACTGCAACTGCCTACAGTCGCTTGCAGTCCGTCGCCTTGCCAAGCACCTATATATCACCTGCTTCTTATCGTATGCAGAGTAGTCCACTCGCCATGCTTGATCAAGCAGCTCGCTCGCACAAGCCGCGCCAATACCTGCTTCTCTACGGTAGGCTTTCTAGGCAAAAGCTGGGCATGCATGATAGTGGCGAGCGATTGCGAGCGTAGCGAGATACGGGGACGTGCAATTGGAAGGAATGCGATTGTGCAGAGCGGGAAGTAGGAAGCTGCCAAGAAGAGCGGATCAATGCTGATTACCTAGGTAGGAAGGTGTCATATCGGCCGCTGCAGGAACGCCGCTCTGATCGCCGCGAGGCGCTAGTGATCAATATCTACCATAACGATATCTGTACAGAAGCAACAATCTAAGTGGATAGCTGCGTTGAATCGCATTCGTTATTATTGCACGCCTGGAACGATCTAGATGCAATTGATGTTGGTACGAGATGAATACATGGTCGCCATAAGTCCGCGTACAGCATTTCGATTTGTAAGATACTCAACCTTAGTTTTATATCTATCACTATAAGGAGATATATACTAGAAGCTTCGCATGGGAGCATCAGCATCTTAATGGTGCAAAAGACGGGTTTGACATCGATGGCGCAAAGTATAATCGCTAGAAGGAGGATGGTGGGATATGAGAACTTTTGCACATATGCATGCAGCATTGATAAGAATAGGATTGTTGTTTCCAGGGTAGGACAACAGATCGACATTCAGTTACAAGCAAGTGTACTTCTGATTTCAATGATTTTGGTGCTATTCTCGTTGCAAATCTCTGCATAGCTCCTTCATGGCAGTCCTATGTCTTCTTGGTCCGGCATTGTCCGCATCGGGGTGCCCATTGTCTCGCCATATCGAAGTTGAACGTCAGTCCCATGTTCCACTACCGCACAACTTCTGCGTATGTCGTGGCCACTAATACAGATCTCGAGAGCAGATCGACACGGGTTCCGATTTATCATCCAGATCCCGCACGGGAGCCCAGTCAAGTCGAATCGCTGCTTCAACCTGCTATGGCGGGTCAATCACGACGGCGAACCATTGTTTCCAAGCAGCTTGGAATCTTTGTGTCTGTGATCGATTGAACTTCAATGGTCATTGTCCGGAAACCATAGCTGCAGAATGTCGCGTTGTGGGCGAATGGGTCGGGACTTATGCCAGGTAGAAAACGCAGCTCCGCCTGCTGAGACAGATAGCCTGGGGATCCATGCCAGAAGACGCGCCTTTTTGTTCCAGCGGCGGGTCGACATCAGCACGAGAGGCGCCTGCGTGCGTTCAGAAGCCTGTCGAGCGTCCAGATCCACGTCTCTGGTCGTCAAGCACAAAGCATTCTATCCCTGCATAGAAAAATCAGCACACTCGCTTGGAAACATTAACACTCGGGCATGCATACGAAGGCTTGCACTCGACCACTAACTCGACCCCGACTGTGGCGTCACAGTCCTCGCCGGGCTGGGATACGCCTCCTGACTGGCACCAAGAGCTCGGCCTCGACCCGCGGCTTTAGCTTTGTCCGCTGGCGAGCAGAACGGACACACTTCGTTGGCGTTGACGCGGATAGCCCTGTAATTCTCGCAGAAGATGACGCGCGAGATGTCGTCGGTGACGTTCTTGGGGCAGACGTGGGTGTGCAGCGGGACGTGGGTAGTGCATTGTAGGTAGTGGGTGTACTTGTGGAAGCACATTGTGGTCGTTTTGTGTAGAGTAGCGGTCCGGTGATTGGTAATAAGTCGCTGAGATGTGTGGGCTTGGGATGTTCGGTGAGTGTTATCTTGTAGGTGACTGCTATAGTGTGTGATTTGTTGGTCCGTGGTTGGAAGCGGAAGGGCAAGACGCTGAAAGTGCAGGCTTGAGTGAGACAACCAGCGGGAGTAACTCAGAAGATTGTGGTTTCTGTGAGCATATGCCAGCAACACCGCGACAACTTCTCAGCCTTTTATCTTCTGTGCCACTGCTAAGAATCGGGCGCTGATGCTCGAGGTGAAGTACTTGTTTGCCTCGGCTGCGGCGATATGCACGGTGCAAACAAGATCCGGCGCACGCCCAAACGTCCCGCAAACACGTTTGCCACACGTGGCAGGGTTCATTCGGAGGTATTGTTTGGCTATTTCGGACGTCGCTGAAGTCCAATTGTTGGGTTCCGGTTGTACGAGCCTTGGGTTTTCCAAGTTTGCCTCGGGCGTCCATTGTCGATGAGAAGGCTGTGCTCGGTGTTTGCAGACTGCTGGGCTGACAATTCCGTCGTTTCGAAGGTGAATTCGGGCACTGATTGCTTGTTCATGTTCTTTGTATCGACCCGTGTGTGTTTCCAGAGTTACCGTTGCTATTACTGTCAAATGCTTCGTAAATTCATCTGCGGTAAGTAGATCGGGACAAGTGAGGGAGAAGCTCTGCAAAGAGATGCTGGTATCATTAGCTACAGAACACAATATCTTTGTCGCCGCCACAAATGTGCTGTACACTAGCGTTTAGTGGGTTGCAACGACAGAGCTTGATGGAATTTGAGCCAGCCGGAAGCGATGCCTCATCGTCATACCACAATCGCAGCCCATCGTCCACTGTAAGCATCGCTGCGTGGCTGCTGCTCCATGCTGCCCAGTCGGCCCGTTCTCAAATCTGCCAACCACACGGCATCTGCGTTCTGTGCTACCAGTGCTCCCCTGATCGCACCGTCGCCCATGGATGATTTCAAGATGTCCAAAGCCTCGTCAAACTTCTCAGCAGGAAGCGGGACAAATTGAACAGCCGTCGTGACTGTTCTGTTTACCGCATCCCATAACATACGAGTGAGAGTGTTGCCATGATCTGCCAGTGCAATATCTCCTTGTTGTTTGCCGCGAGAGTTCGAAGATACCGAGGACCTCGCACCGTCCCGAGCCATCTTTTGGTGCAACTGTTGCAGCAAAGGCCACAATTGCAACATGCGCGAACGCATGAAGTCTTTCGCGTGTTCACAGAAGATACATATAATCTCCAACGCCATGACCTGCACGTTGACCTCGGCATCCTCCAACCTGGCAGTTACCTCAGGCCAGAGTGTGTTGATGAGAGGTAAGAAAGAGTTTTCATGCTGTGCCATGGCTGGGACAACAGTGCGAATGAGCCCGAGTAGCGAGGTCCGTAGCGATGGTGACGCTGAAGGTAAGAAGTGCTGTGTCAACGTGGTGATCTTGAGCAATAGGTTGTAGGTCTTTGCGGCTGGGGGCGGTTTTACTTCATCGGCGGCCTCTTGGTCTTTCTGTGAGCTTGAGTCTCCCTCTTCATTCTCATCATTGTCCACTTCTTTCCAAGGTCGATGTGGGAAGCTTCGTCGGACTTCGTCGGTCTCTCGGGCTTGAGCCTGCTCATTCCGATCTTCGCTTCTGGACATGATCAGATCGACAAGCCCAGTCACGCTGGTGCACAGCAAGGTATCAATGCCCGTCAAGGGGTCGCTCCTGCCTCCAGCATCTGTAAGTGCAAGTTGGGGTGCTTTGACGCCCTCTTCTGCCATTACGGCTAAGACTTTGAAGAGCAGCTCGACAAGAATGGGATAACCGTGGTAATCTTCCAGCGCGGCGAAGATACTTTCGACTGTGTCTTCCAGGTACGGAAGCAAGCCCGGACCCGCCAGCTGCACCATCATGAGCAAGACTTGAGGCGCCTGGGGCGAGACATCGAAAGCATTCAGTTTGAGTGCGACTGCATTCGTGAGATAATCGACATTGTCGACTATGAGTTGCTGAGTACTACTATATGCACAAGCTTTTGTAATCTTGTTGAGACAGATGATACTGTCTTGTTGGAGTTGCGGCTCTGACGTTGCCAGAGTGTGGAGCACAGGATACAAGGCATCGATAAGCTCGTATCGGAACTCTTCGCCCGCGTGCTCAGCACGGAGTGCAAGCGCACGCAAGGCAAGTAGCTTTAGACGGGGATCTGATTGGTCGGCTGAGCTCTCGTTGAGTATCTGAATTGACAAGGAATACAATTCTTCGACAACATCTTGTGGTCCAGTGTCGCTTTGTATGTTGAGCAGATCTTCAATATCGTTTGCACCCTTTAGTGCAGAGCTGGTGGCTATGTACAACAGCCAAAAGTTCGCCAGCTGGTGATCGGCCTGAGAGCTGCGCAGGTCTCTTACTAAATCAGAAGTAAGACGTAAAGCATTTGATGTACGTCCAATGGACTTCACAAGAGACTCCACACTGTCCATGACGTCTTGCTGACCACGATATTGCACAAGTGCGGAGGCGAACTCGTTCTTTGTGGCAGTCTTATCCAGAAGCGCTACATCCAGTGGCTGCATTATTGTTATCGGCGCTGCCTTGTCGCGCACACTGGTGGCTGCTTGAAGCGTGATAACCACACCGTCGCGTAAGGTAATTCCGATGGTTCGATCAACCATTGAAGTGTCAGCATTGCAACATTGTAAAGTCTCGTAGGCAGCACGTATACGACCAAGCCTCTCTAACTTGGCCTGCTCATCGGCTGATTGCATGACGCGAGGCAGAGATTGAAGCCATTCGTGCAGGAGCTCTTGAAGAGACACCGACAGAGACTGATCCATGTATATCAGTGCCTCCAGATCTGAGCCAATTTGTGAAGCTGACAGGATGACGAGCGTTTCGAGTGCCATATTGGTGCAATTGGCCAAGGTCTTCCGGCATTTATTGAGTAGCATAAAGCATAGGTCACCCGTGGCCAGCTTCACATCGTCCCTTTCGTGTGCTCTCAGCCGGCATATGTTTGCGAGTGCTGGCTTTAATTGTGTTGCTGCCTGCTCCAACCACTTATCATCAATGACGAACGTTGTGGATTCATCGTCAGCTGCGTCTGTGGGGTGGTGCTTCGCCGCAGTTTCATCACTGACTGTTGATGTCAAGAGTGTTCGCAGGATTTCGAGACACTCAACCAAGACCTCATGGTTCCTTCTCTGGCTTGTTTGCGGAGTCAAAACTTTGGTAAGCTTAGAGACCACTCCAGGTAGAAATCCTGCGAGTATGTCTTGATCATCTATTGAGGTGACGAGAGATCTCATAGCAGTAGTAGCTGCTTTCTGAATGTCGAGATTGGCACCCTCAACCAGGGCGTCCAGAATAGTGCTCAGTGTCTGTCCGAGCTGTGGTACGTGGGATTCTCCTTGCCACAGCTTCCTGTCCTGATCAGATGCAGTCAGCGCCTCGAAAGTCCCGCCTAGACATCTCAGGGCATGTGCGCGTAATTCCACGGTGGTAGACGTAGAGGCGAGACCTGAAGGCTTTTCACTAGCCAGGAGCGTGCACAAGATGAGTATCTGGTTGGCTAGCTGTGGTTGTATTCGTTGTCGCCATCCTTGTGTGATGAGGACAGCCAAAATCGACAATGTGAGTTCCAGACATCGTATTGAGACCTTCTGACTAAGCTTGAGAACCTGTGATAAAGGGAAGAAGATGTAGTCGGCAAGCTTTTCGTCGAGTGTATCGCTGCCTGGGGCGAATGAAGAGACAATTCCATCGAGCTCCTCTAAGCCTGCTGTCAACTCTGCGATGCTGCCTTTAGCGCCATTCAAGGCCAAAGTGCTCTGTGTCAGGCCCACACATATAGGCTTGAGTTTTCGAAAGACTTGCTGTCGACGATCCATCTTCACAGGCCAAGGTTGTCAAGATGGTGGAACGCGCCTTGAGGCAAACTTTGAAGCCGCCTCGTTGATTGGAGCCAGGCAAGATGTTGTACACGAGAGTGTCATGATGCGTGCATCGTTATTTTTGGCATCTTGCAGTCTTACAATATTGGTCGATTGCCTTGCTTGGCCTCCTTGACAAACATTTGTCTGTCTGATGGAGACTCGCTGATGCTGATGCCTGAGGCTGAAATCCGATGTCGACACCAACCAACCCCAGACCTCCGCAATGCGCCGCTCATCATCTTGCACTGCCGCTGTCACATGCCAGCGCAACACTCGAGCTCGCCTCGTCGCAAGTCCCTCTCGTTGTCCATGATACTCGGCTCGACATAGCTCTACCAACCATGGCACCCAACGGCGCCACGAGTCGCAAGAGTGCGCATCCTCCTTAGCCCCATCGCGACGCGCGACCCAGCTAACATGATGGCAACAGCTCCAGCGCCTGCGCAGAAGGCACGCGACAGCAAGCTGCTAGGCAACCTCTTCGAAGATCTAGAAGACATCACCTCTCCCAAGCTGAAGCCTGAGGTCAAGGGAACGCTGCCCGTAGTCAAGAAGCTGGGTAATTGGGATTCGGAGAATGGATCGGGTACGCTTCGTCTTCATGGCTGCATAATGTCGATGTCATGCTAACACCCTGCAGCCGAAAAGAAGAAGGAGAAGCCATCGCTGGTTAAGCGACCTCCATCGGACATAACCAAGGCTTTCCCAACCGGTCGGCCAATGATGGACACACCCAAGATGCTGAAATGCAACCACTGCAAGCGGACTGTCACTGAGCATGCGATGCCAAAGCATATCGAGAGATGTCTCAACAAGAAGCAAGAAAAGCAGCGCAAGAAGAAAGAAGCTAAAGACGCGCGGGATGCCGCTGCGAGGAAGGAGCGGGGCCAAGACAGCGACGAGGAAGAAGATGGCGAGAGAAGTGCTGTCAAGGGTGGCGCTGCGAGCAAGAAGCGCAAAGCTGCCGACGAAGGTGACGATGGAGCACCTACAAAGAAGAAAAAGAAAAAGGACGAGGCGAAAGCCAAGGCATCCAAGCCAAAAGCACCCGTCGATGTGGAAAGACAATGTGGTGTCGAGCTTCCCATGGGCGGACAATGCGCCAGAAGCTTGACTTGCAAGAGCCACAGTATGGGAGCCAAGCGAGCGGTGGCTGGTCGTAGCGCACCCTACGACAAGCTACTGATGGAGTACCAGCGCAAGAACGCTGCAAGGCAACAAAAGGCTGCGTTCGATGCGAACGCACCAGATCCAGAAGACGACGCCTTGCCCTCCGGGCCCATCGACGAACAGGCAGAAACAGACCAATTCATGAAGAAGCTTGCCGAAAATTGGGGAGGAGCACCACTGGTCCCACCAAGAATGGTGCCCTTGGCCAAAAAGTACGACCGCATCCGCATCAAAGGCATGATCGCGTCTGCGGGAAATCTTTTTGCTCCAGCAGCCAGAGCAACAAGTGGCAGCGGCCTCTTTGGTCAACAGAGAGAAGCCAACGAAGACGATGCAGCTCCGACGCACGCACGCAAACCAAGCGTGGCTCCCGGAGCGAGAAGCATGGTCCCGCCGGCGAGTCGCAAGGCTAGCGTGGCTTCGATTGGTGCTTGAGATCTGCAGCGACTTTCATGATGTTGAACACGTTGCTGAGCTCGAGATTGATAGGTGCCGCTGCTGATGTTGCAGCTGTTGCTGCAGACGGCTCGGAACCGAATCCCAACACTTTCATAACACCGCCTCGCCGCAGCCAGAGATTGCACGCCAGTCATAAGCGCAGCAACTCTACGCCTTGAGACTTGCGTTCATCGCCGACACTACCGGACTATCGAAACAGCGATCATCGAGTCGATGACTGCATCTTTGCTAACCCCACTCCTCGTCGGCATCACGAAGATGACCGTTTCGGATTCGAGGTTTTGGCTAGGGTCTTGAAATTGCCCTCGCGCTCGTCGACCACTTGGGTTTAAAGGCGATATTGTTTCTTTGGGCAGCACGAGCTTAACACGAGATTGGGAAAAAGGGGCCAGACGATATCACGCCGTTGACGTGGATTCGAAGCCTGGCCTGCTTTTGGAAAGGAACAAATTATTAGGCGTTTGACGATATTTCAATGATACCCTGGGAATGCTTTATTGTTAGGATAGATGGGCAGGAAGAAAAAGAATGGAATGGAATGATTCTTGTCGCCAGGTCTCGAGCACAGACCGTAGTCCGTCTCAAATCATTTCGCCCAGTTTGTGAAGTTGTGTGTCTGATGATGCTGTGATGCCAATAGTATTTTTTCAGAGTGCTACAGATTGATGACACGATTAATGGTGGTTGAGAAGCGAAATAGACTCGCCAACCCGGCTTTCGCTCTGGTAATATCTTACAGTAATATCTTACAAACAGACCTTGTTTCCGCCTCGGTGGCCAGAGGAGGAGGTGATGCTCCTCGTGATATTTTTCATATCTTACAATAAAATCTTCCAACAAACCCAGCCATTTGCGTTTTCCTTCATGACAACGTAAAACACTGTCTTCGTCCAAAACGCGAAGCAAGGCTTTGCTTCTTAGATCAGCGCCATGCCCTTGAACATCCCATCTCTGACTTCTCTCACGACGTCTTTGCGATCTCCACGGCCCACGAGCACGATGCCGCGGCCTCTCCTGCCCATACGGCCGACACGGCCCAGACGGTGGATGAAATCGATCGAAGTGTGAGGGACGGTGTACAGAATGACGGTCTTGGCGGCAGTCGTGTCGATTCCGCGAGAAGCGATGTCAGTCGTAACGAGAACGTTTACGCCGCGCAGACGGCGGGCAGTGGGGTCTGCAGCTGTCCTCTGAGCGGCTTCTTTCTGTGTCTTCTCTAGCTGAGCAGGGGTCGAAGTGCCGGTGAAAGCTGCGAGGGTTGCGGTGGAAGTGCGGTCGCTGGTGTCGCGGGAGAGGGCGGTGGCGTTGATGCCTTTGCCTTGCAGGTAAGTGGCAAGCTCTTCAGCTTTCTCGCGCTCGTTGACGAAGACGATGATGCGCTTTTCGGCGGTGGATTGGTGGCCGTCGCTGTCGGCTTCTTTGCCCAGATCCCAGATGACTTGGGCGCAGGTCAGGTCGCGGTTGCCTTGGTAAGGGATTTTGTCGATGTCGACTACGGTGAGTTGGACGCGGCGGGGGATGGCATGCAGGTTGGGTGTTGTTAGGCGGCGGGTGGAGGGGTAGCGTTTGGCGAGGTAGGTGTCGAGTGAGCGTGGGATGGTGGCGGAGCAAAGGATTAGTTGTTGGAGAGATGGAGTGGCGCGGTCAATGATTGAGGATGTGAGTGGGGAGAAGGAGCGGTCGAGGAGAGAGTCGGCTTCGTCGATGACCAGATGGGTGACGCGAGAGAGGACGTTAGGATCGGACTCCGTGATGCTGTTGAGGAGATGGGGAGTGCTGATGACGATGTCGATTCCTTGAGGGGAGAACAAGCGGTTGCGAATGATGGTGCTGCTGTAGTTCGCACTGATCATGGCAGCACGAAACTTGACCGTGTGAGAGAGCGACTTGACGAGAGCGCCAACTTGGGCGACAAGCTCTTGCGTCGGCACGAGAATGATCACGCGAGGACGGCCAGTGGTGTGGTGAGGATCGTCAACCTCTGGCGAAGGCAACTCGTAGCCCTGTCCTGTCTTGGATTGAAGCTTCTCTGCTTCAGCGGCCTCTGCTTCTTGTTGTGCTTCGAGTGCTTCGGCACGTTTGAGCGCGTCGATGACAGGAAGCACATATGCCAACGTCTTTCCAGATCCTGTCTCGGCGGCAAGCAAGAACTGCTTCATCTCTTTCTTGGGTGGTGTGATGGGCCCCTCTTTGAACTTCTTCCTCCTCTTGCCATCCTCCGTTCCTAGCAGTGCAGGAATGGCAAGTCTCTGAATAGGTGTTGGCGCAATGTCGTCCAAACCTGAAAGTGCTTGCACAGGCACAGATTCTTTGATCTCATCGAGGAGATCGAACTCCTCGAACCGGTCCCTTTCCGCCAACTCCAATTTTGTCTTTGTACGTCTCTCGTATGGCACACTCGCCAATGCTCTTTGCATCTTAAGTGCCTTCATGGGATCTTTCTGCTTGACGGGTTTTCCTTTGCCTCCTTTGACGTGGCGCATGACCCGTTTCTCCTCCGCCGCAGAAACATGTTGCGCTGCTTTTAATTGGAGATCTCTGGGTACTTGTGTTGTGTTCATAGCATTGAACGGACTATTGCGACTCTTCTTGACTGATTTGCCATCCGGCGCATTATTCCTGGGTCCTTGCGCCACTCGTGAAGATAAGTCCATACGGGCAGGTTGACGCTTGGTGAAGCTCGCGACACCTCGTGTTTGTCGCCATGGTGTGAGGAGAGTCCTAGAGAGCGCGTGCGCTTCGCAGAACGGACACGCCGCTGATGTGAGGCGGAGCATGTTGCAGCGAATGTGTTGTAGTGTTGTTAGAGCGTTCACGTGCTTTCACATGTCTATCTCGATGTTCCTCGACGTGAACTTTCTCCCATGCGTGTCCCAATTGGGAAAGAGTCCGCTCGGCCCGCTGACTAAGGATTAAGGACCTAACGGCCAGGCGGACGGGAACGAACGACACAAAACATGACGAGATGTCGTTTCAAGATGGAAAGCCAAATGATGCGATTTTAGTGTGTACCACAGATAGCCGAACGGCGGGCATGCTCTAAGGCCCGATCGAGTTGTTCCACTGTTGCTTAGCCTGGCCAAAGCAGGGCAGCAGGGTAGCTAGTTTTAGGGTGCTCTACTTGCTACGTCGTTGCTATCCGTCAACAACAGATCGAGATGTCATTGCGGAGCTCACACCGGAGAACGTGCTTCTGGCCATGCAGTCCGAGATGGTTCGGGTGCTGCTGGCATTACCATGTCGAGTGATGAACGATTAAATGATCTGCTTATGAGGGTGAGTTTTGCGGAGAGCAGTACTATGTAGTCGATTTCCATGATCTTAGCTCGTGTCATACCAACATCCGTCTACTCATGCAAGATGCAAATGGTAGAACAATGCCCATGCGAGATCAGATCTAGGAGGTACCATCGTCCATGTATCCACTGAGTTATTTTCGTCTGCGAATGCGGAATATGCACTACCTTCAACCTTTCACACAGGCCGTGGTCGAGTGGGGTTGGAAAGTATATGGCTGTGGATAACAGGTATTGCGATTCGTACACCGGATTCCACACATCGCAATTCTCACGGGATCAGAGGCCATGGTTGGGTGCTAAGCAGTAGACACTACCCTAAGCCGTGGCTTTTTGAAAGGAAAGGCAAATATTGGCTCGTGAGCATCCCCGCTGTTTTTTGGTTGCCTGGCAACGTCGAAGCTATGGCCGCACTTGCCGCCTCGCCTGCTGGGGCAGACGTTTTGTTGTGGTCCCGCTTGGGGCCGAGTAGTGAATCAACACCTAACCCGTCCCAGTGCCAACCACCACCGCCATTCATCTCCAACATCGCCTCCAAATTTGCCCACCTCATACCGGTGCACATCGTGTCGCACCGCCCTCTATCGCTCAGTGCTCGCAGACTATGCGATAATCACAGTCACTCGCTTCGCACATCATTCCACCTTCACCGCGCCCCTGCTAGCTACGCACGGCCAAGCGCGCATTCCACAACAAACCCGCGCCCGTCTGACGGCGCAACACCATGGACACCACGGTATGAACCTCCAGTCACGAGACATCCTGCTCTCGACAGACACCACCGCCGCACCGCCTGCAATACTGACAAGATGGTGCGCCAGGTGCAGCCGTTGCGCATTAGCAAACCGGCGTCCACCACCTCGCCCGACAAGCAGGCCGCCATGTCACGGCCGTTGGCAGAGATCAGCTCCGGCTCGACAAGACGGAACTCACCCAGCTACAACCAGAGCACAAGGGTAAGTCTACAGACAAGGCTTTGCTGTATAGCACTCACTAACGTCAACCTCGCCAGAAAATGCTTGAGCCTTCGCCACTCAACGAAAATGCTTCTCCGTCGCCGACCACAGCAAAAGCCTCACCTCGCGACTTCTGGTCCACACGTCCAGGCATGTCACCCACTCGCCTGGACGCTACACCCGATCGCTCTCAGTCGCCTTCCAACACTTCTGCCATGTCCGCTAGGCGCCGCGCCAGCATCGAAAAGCTTCAGTCCGCTGGTCGGGTGAAGAGCAGCAAAATCTTCTCGCTCGAGAACAGAGACGCCTACGATCCTGAGATCGTTCCCATAGTCGAGCGACCCAGCGCCAACCGCCCTCTCAGCGAGCAGTTTGTTCGCAACACATTCACACGTTTCGATAACATGCGGAATGAGAAGAGCCCTATCCGCGGTGGCGGCTCGCCACGGCCAGCGCATCTGCGCACGGAGAGCGAGAACAGTGTGGCCAAGTTCAGCCCAACTAAGCTTGCTGCAAGTGTTGCATTGCCAGAGTCACCAGAGAAGGAAGGTTCGCCTTCACCAACAAAGTCAGCACTCTCTCGCATCAGCCAGTTCGGCGCCACTTCTCGTGCTGCTTACGACCACGAGACTGACTCGTGGTCAGACGGTGAGGCGTGCGCGCAGACTCCTCGAGCCTTGCACCGTCACAACAAAAGCGTGACTTTCAACACATCACCGCCTATGATCAATGAATATGAAGAACAAACACCCGAGCCGTCTGTGTCAGCAGCGTCCGACTCGCGAGAGGGCAGCTACGATTCCGATGACTTTTACGACCAAGATTTCAGCTTCGACCGTGGCAGTTCTGTCGACCCAGACAGAGAGGACAGCTTCGACGATGACTTGGAAAATGCAGACAAGACTCCTGTCGTGCTTCCAGAGCATTGGTCGCGCATGTCTCCAGACGCAGGGCACAACAGCTTGGTGAATGATGAGGACGACGTCTTCAACACTGGTTCTCCATCACAGCAACGGCCCGTCCTTGGTCGATCCGAGAGTGTGGCTTCTGATGGAGAATCGCGACCACTGCCACCAATTCCTGGCTTGAGTGACAAGAAACGTCGTGAGTCTGCACAGGTTGCTGCTGCAGCCCAACGTGCTTCAGATGCCGCACGGAACCTTCCAGCGCCTGCAAGACGTCCAAGCAGCGATGATGAAGACTTGTCGAATACCATTCACCCGGGCTCATCTCCTCTGGTTGAGCGCGCCCAAGAGATGGAGGGCACCACGGAGTCCGAACGTCCATCTTCGAAGCATTCCGCACAAGAAGAACAGACTGAGCCTCAAGGCAACTCTGAGAGCCTCACAAATGGTGCCCACCACGAGGCGGAAGAGGATGACCACTCCGGCCTCGCAGATCTTGATGACTACACAAGTGAGGCACCTCGCATCAGCCGTGAATCTATCTTGAGAAAGGTTAGAAACACCAAGTACGATTTTGAAGACGAGGACGAGGAAGATGTCGACGGATCAGAGTTCGTGGACGAGCATCACAAGTTCCGACCCTCCTATGCTGAGCTGGCGCAAATGCACCCGGATCAGCCCATTCCCTCTCGCGAGCAGAGCATTGAGGAGCAGTATGCTACAATGCGTCACAATGTTCAGGACGAGCCAGAGATCGTGATCAAGGAAGAGCCTGTGGACGAGAGCATCGATCTTGCTGCTATCCCAACCATGGATGAGACTCGCATGTCTACGCCTAGATCCCCTTCTCGTCTTGCTGACTACGATCGCGAGAATTCTGTCCTTCGCCACGATGTTCCTGCCGATTCGTTCGAGGACGAGACGGATGGAAGCATGTACTCTCTTGATGAACCTGATCTTGAAAGCACAATGCTGCATCACCAAGAGGATATGGAGGCTGAGGATGGCAAAGAGACCCTTCAAGAAGCCATGGAGCTTCTCACGGTAAAAGACTACTCTCAGCCTAGCCAAGATGCTTCCAAGCCAGAAAGCTCCGACAAGGATTTCATGGGGCTGCCGAAGTATGTTAGCGCTGGCGAAGACTACAAACTCGGCATGGGCGAATACATGACACCGTCGCCGCCAAGATCAAAAGAACTTGCACAGAAGTTGGATGTCGAGCACGTCCCGACTCTGCAACCGTCAACAACTTCACAATCAGCTGTGGACAGTCAGACAGATGTGCCGCGAGCCGGTACTCCCGACTCAGTCATCCATCACTCGACTGATCTAGACGAGTATGAGGATGCTCAAGCTGAGCAAGACGAACAGGATGAAGACTTCGAGACTGAGCTTGGAACAGAGCTCGATTCCGAGCCTATGCCTCAGCGACAGGAAATCCCAGAGCGCAAGGCCACGATTAAGACGGGTGGTAAATTGAAGGCTCGCCCCTCTGGTACTCCGGCAGACTTCTCGGCCATGTTCGAAGGGCCAGACACCGACAATTTCCCAGTACCTGCGATCCCCGACGGCTACCAAGCACAGATCGAGAACGCAGACTCGTCATTTGAATCAACTGAAGGCAGCAAGGTCGATTCTGGTATTGACGGTGAACAGCATGTTGCCAACAAAGCTGAGAAACGTTACGCAGGCCACAAGGTAGAGCTCAACGTCGACATCCCAGCTGTCGAGTACGAGGACTGGGGCCTTGACCGCGAATTCGACCGCGTCATTGAGAATCAGAAGGTGTGCACACCCTCCTACTATGATATACAAGGTGCTGGAACTAACGGTTTCGTCCGCGAAAAGAAGGGTTACACTATGCGTGAGAATGACAAGCTCGTCGTTGCCTCTAACCGCAATTTCTCTGGTTCCAGCAACGGCACTACCAGATCTCACGAACCGCCCGCCTCTGATTCCATGGCGCCGCGCCCGTCATTGAGAAGTGCAAAAAGCAGCCCACGTAAGCCTAGTGCCGAGCAATACATCAAGACTGAGCCATGGACTGGCAAGCAGAGGCGAAAGAGCAAGCGCAGCTCAAGCATTAACCGACCAAAGCTCGAGGCGGCTCCGCCACTTCCAGGTCAAGAAAGCGCCCTGGGTGTCGTCTCTGAAGATCAATCAGCAGACGACGGTCCCGAGGGCGCCGAAAGGGGTCGTTTGTTCGTGAAGGTCGTTGGCGTGAAGAGTCTGGACCTGCCTCTGCCTCGCAACGACCGCGTCTACTTCAAGCTCACCCTCGACAACGGATTACATTGTGTCACCACAGCTCCGCTCGAGCTCGGAAAGAGCGCACCTATTGGTCAAGAGTTTGAGCTGGTCGTCCATGACGATCTCGAATTCCAGCTCACTCTCAACACAAAGTTGCCTCCCAAGACAGCTCCTCCGGCACCTCCTTCCGCGGCCCCAGTGTCGGCGTCGAAGCATCAGAAGCAGTCCAGCATATCGCGACTCCTCTCCAGTCCGAAGAAGCGTGCTGAGCGTGAGCGTCAAGAGCGCGAAGCTCAGGAAGCTGAGAAGCGCCGTCAGGACCAAGAGGCTCAGCGCAAACGTGCTGCTATGCACCCTTCAGCATGGGACCTCATGCACGACCTTGTCAATGCTGCGGATGGATCTTTCGCCAGGTCTTACGTCAACCTCTCGTCTCACGAGCCACGTTGCTTCGGTCGTCCCTTGACTGTGGACGTACCTTGCTACAACGAATGGGCGCTCGAGAAAAACTCTATGGTTGTTAACAGCGTTCGCAGTAAGCGTGGTGCCCACGCTGGCCCTGTCAGGAAGCCTCCATACATCATTGGAGCTCTCGAGCTGCAATTGCTGTATGTTCCGAAGCCTAACGGGGCTACCGATGAGGAGATGCCGAAGAGCATGGGCTCTGCAATCCGCGAGATGAACCGCGCACATGAGATCACAGAGGTCAGCCACGAGGGTGCTCTGAGTCAACAGGGTGGCGACTGTCAGGTAAGTCGGCAACACTCTGCAATTGAGAGCCAATGATCATATGCTAACAACTTCGCAGCACTGGCGTCGTCGTTACTTCCGCCTTCAAGGCCCTCGTTTGACTGCTTACCATGAACACACCAACCAAAAGCGTGCAGTCATCAACCTCAGCAAAGCAGTCCGCCTTGTCGATGACCGCCGCACTCTCCTCGCCGACACTGTCGGTCCATCCTCACCTGCAAAGTCAACTGGAGGCAATCGACGCAAGAGCGCTTTCGCAGAAGAAGACGATGGGTATCAATACGTCGAGGAGGGCTTCCGCATCCGTTTCGCCAATGGTGAAACCATTGACTTCTACGCCGACTCCAAGGCTGCCAAGGAGGAATGGATGGAACAACTAGCCCAGGTGGTCGGCAAGGCTGACCCTGGCAACCGCAAGAAGTGCTGGACCGATCTGGTATTCGCTCACGAGCGATCAGAAGGTGCGAAAGCGGCTGCCCTCGAGCGCGAAGCCATCGAGAAGCCCTTGCTAGAGGGTGCTGTCGCTGGTGGTACAGAAGTTAGAGACTTCACCAAGCCTCCTGGCACACCGCGCCAGGACGGCGGTCCTCTTGCTGCATGGCCGTCAAAGTCGCCGAGCCAGCGCAAGCCTCTCGCCGGTCAAGCCAACAGACAATCAGCATATGTTCCCGGCAGCGCGCCAGTTGCCAACAGGGCTGGCACGCCTCCTCTTTCGCCTCGCACCGGGCACCGCAGCCGTGACGCTGTGAAGAGCATGATCTTCTAGATCATGGACAGCAGTGCATCACGACGACCAACGACACACTTTCATCTTTTTTTTCCTCGCTTCTTTTCCTTTTTCCTCGTTCTTTTCATGGGTTTGTTGTATGATACTGGAGTCCGGGCATCTTTTATTTCTGGGTACGCATTAGCGATGGGCAAAATTCTGGCGTCTACTACATGGCGAGAGAGAAGACGCATATACATACTCAGCTTCGCTTTTTCGTTAATCTGTTCAATCTTGCTTCTTCATTCTTTTCTTTTGCTCTCCCTACTTCGCTTGTCCTTGCTTCTTGTAATAACGAGTCCGGCTCTCTGGATCGATGGGGGATTTAGGTAGTCGGTAGTCGGTCGTACAAAAAAGTTCAAATCCTCAAACATGCATTCTCTCCTTTGGCTTTCTTCAATGCATTTGTTCCTCTTTTGAGACAAGTCTCTTCAAGAAACGAAGGAAAGATATCTTTTTGAAGATGAATCGGTTTCCTCGCGGCGGAAGAGACCGTGAGCTAGCGTGTCGTCACGCGAAAAAAAGAACGTGTCACAATTTAATCTCGCCGTTTTAGGGTCTGGTAAAAGGGGGGAGAAGAAGGGGGGAGAGGGAGGTGGAGAGCTGTATCGTAATCGTCATTACGGTTCATGCGCGTGGAAGGAAGCCGGGCGACGCGTGATGAGTTGCTTGGCCTTGCGTAGGCATGGAGGAGTGATGACACTCGGGCTGCTCTTTGCATGGAGGACTTTTGCCTACATTTGCGTGTCGGGGACTCTCAGCCTCTCTCTACTCATGAAGGAAGTTTCTCTCTTCAGATACATTGTGAAGTGTACGACTCGTTTGCGTGGTACGCCATCGTTGCGCGGCTTAACGCGAGGCGCGCGAACGATACCCTGAGACCCTGGCGTGGTTTTGCACAGACTTTCTAGAGGCCGTTTCTTCTTTACGCTCCCAGGCAACGCGAGACCTCACTTCCGCTTAGCGGCCGCAGGAATCCGAGAGCGGATATGCGTGGAAGAAGCAAGATGATAGTTTCCTCGCATCGTTCGTTTGATCTGTTGATTCGGGTAGCTGAGGTCTTTAAGGAATTCACAGCTATTGCAACAAGGAGACAACTAATAGCTACATGTGGACAGGAAGGAACATTGGAGGCATGGGACTCTGATGACATTTGTTCGCCTTGCGAGACAGGACTTCATGGGATCTGATTGCCTTGATCTCTGTGATTGAGACGTCATGATCGGCGTGTTCCTACTTGCGTACTACTCGTGGTTCGCGGGGACATCATTCGTCCTCCTGAATTATCTGGGTTGAGATCCTCCGAGCCCAAGCTTGTTGAACATGCTATCTACCATTCCGAGGACGAGATACATGTATGCAGCCATCGCTACACATTTCCTGCTTGGTCCCTCTCAAGAGCAGCGAGTGCGCCACTAGTCCGAGCAGCGTCCGTGTTGCGCGGTGCGTCTTTGATGATTTTTGCTGGATTGCCGGCGACGACTTTGTACGGTGGCACGTCCTGTTCGAGTCGTTAGTCAAAGGCATGCTCCATCCACCACCTCCTAGAAGGACCTCACCTTTGTGACTACGCTCCCAGCTCCCACTGTCGAGCCCTTCCCAATCCTCACACCAGGTAAAATGACCACGTTCCCACCAATCCAGCAGTCTTCCTCAATCCACACTTCTTTGCCCGACTCAGGTCCGTTCGTGCCATTGCGCACGTCAGGATCCAGAGGGTGCGTGCCACTGTAGATCGATACGTTTGGAGCAATCAACGTCCGAGCGCCTATCGATACAAGGCAGGTGTCGATGATTGTGCAGTTGAAGTTGATAAAGACGCCTTCGCCAACGCGGACATTGGAGCCGTAGTCTATGTGGACTGGTGCTTCGACCCAGGCATCGTTTGCAAAGAGCGCCTCGTCTGCGTCTTCTGTGGCGGCTGGGGGAGGGAGTGGGGAGGCGTCTGCTATGATGCTGTGAGGTGAAGGAAGGTGATCAATATTGCGATCTCGCATATGATGTACTATTTGCCATGAGTGTGAGCTGTCACTTACGTTTTCCAAAGCTCGACTTGCTTCCTGCGTGTCGTGAAACCTGCATTGTTGAATTGCGTGCATGCGACAGCGCAACGCCGACGGGCTTTGATGAGTTCTGGGGTGAAAGCATAGTAGAGCTCGCCACGCAATGAGCGAGCAGTGTTTTCGGACATGACAGCAATTTGGAACACGAGGAGATGGTCTGGTCCCGTAGGTATATATCAGGTAATACATGTACTTCACTTACAAGTTGTAGTGACGTGGCAAGGTCGAGTGAGATGGGTGCTAGCAGGGTTAGGGTCGTGCTGACTAAGGCCGAGCTGCTGCAAGCCCCACTGGACTTCACTCCCGATGCCGCAGTCGCTAAAACACCTAGCTCCCACCATGTCGTTGAAATACGGCTTGAACCTCAAGAAAGCAGCTCCTCCCAAGAGGAAGACCATCCTCGATGATGAGCCGGATGACGATGAAGAGGACGATGGCAATGTCCTGCAGAACGAAGTCGCTGAAGAAGCCATTGACAGCTTCAGCGCTGCGCCCACGAGATCTGGACTGAACGTGCCTTCACGATCAAAGCCAGCACCCAAACCAAAGACAGGCATTCCTCCAAAGCCGCCAAACAAGCGTTTCAACCTCGAAGATGAAGAGTCGAGACAAGATGCCTCTGCAATGGCTGCCTCGGAAAGGGAAGTGAAAGCCGCCGAGGAAATCGATGCCAACATCTTTGACTATGACTCCTTCCACGACGCAAAGTCTACCGTGTTGGAAGCCAAGAAAGAAGCCACGAGGCAAGATGCCATCGACCGCAAGCCGAAGTATATCAACAATCTTCTCGACGCCGCCGCACGACGGAAGCAGGATCAGCAGATAGCACGCGAGAAGCAGCTTCAACGCGAGCGGGAAAACGAGGGTGATGAGTTTGCTGACAAGGAGAAGTTCGTGACCGGCGCGTACAAGCAACAGCAAGAAGAGACGCGACGACTCGAAGAAGAGGAGAGGAAACGCGCCGAAGAAGACGAGAAGCGGAAGAAGCAGATGGGTGGCGGCATGCAAAGCTTCTACCGCAACATGATGGATCAGAGCGAGAAACTGCATCAAGACGAAATTGACGCCGCCATGAAACTCGAAAGAGAAGGCGGCGTCAAGAAGACCGACGAGACACCGAAGACCAATGATGCTGAGATTGCTGCCGCGCTCAGAGCCAAGGGTGTCAAAGTTCAGCTCACCGAAGATGGCGCCGTTGCTGATAAGCGCGACCTTCTCAGTGCTGGACTGAACGTCATCCCATCTGGCAAATCTGGTCCTGGAAGCAACTCGGCAGACCATCTTCGCTCTTCAAATCGACCAGCCCAATCTGCTTTCCCTCGCAAGGATGCTGGTAGTCGCGAGGCACAGCGTGAGAGGCAAAGTAGAATGGTCGAAGAACAGCTTGAAGCAGCTGCAAAGCGCAAACGCGAAGAGGATGAGGAACAGCGTGCTAAAGAAGAGCGTGCCGCGAAGAGCAAGAAGACCGAGAGCGATGTCAGTGACGCAAAGGCTCGCTATCTGGCTAGAAAAGCGGCCAAGGAGCAGGCTCAAGCTCAAGGCTAGACAACTATGCTGTTATCCATCATCGTCTCACCACCGCCACAACAACAGCGTTCAGCACACGAATATTCCAGCGAACACCGTTACCCGTAAGTTACCATCATCTCTCTCACACCCATCCTCTT
This sequence comes from Pseudopyrenochaeta terrestris, assembly GCA_022813475.1. Taxonomy (NCBI): domain Eukaryota; kingdom Fungi; phylum Ascomycota; class Dothideomycetes; order Pleosporales; family Pseudopyrenochaetaceae; genus Pseudopyrenochaeta; species Pseudopyrenochaeta terrestris. Next base: position 668,570 of record JAKLMJ010000018.1, read on the forward strand.
CTCCTCACCCCACTCAACCCATTCTCCTCTTCCCGCCTTTTCTCAATCATGACTATGAATCGCAACGGGATGCTTCCAGGACGGCGAGCTGTGTCTGCTTCTCCATGGCCAGCTCGTATCAATTTATCAAACGCCCAAGATCAACCGTAGAACGCGCCTTGTCTTTGTTTCCGACTTTATCTTTCGTCAGCTTAGTAAACTGTGTGGATATCAAGTTGCAAAGTATGAAGTGCTGACATTTTGATGTTTTTCTTCTTTGAAGGTGTTTGCTGCCGACCGTCTTGCAGCGTAATAGGAGTGCAGCCACCAGTTCTTTGCCGATACGACTGTCATCTTTCGTGCTGGGAATGAGTCGAAACGAATTGAAACGATGCTGTTGGCCGACGATACCTCTGTGAACCGTTCTTCGTCTCTTCCCTTTTGACACGTGAGTTTGTTGATGTGCTGACGTGAATTCACTGTAGTGGGAAAGAGGCTCCCAAGTTCCGCATTCTGGGCAGAAATGATCGGGTCATGGCAGTTTATGGGCATACAGAAGAGAATTGACAAAACGGCTTTCCCGCGCGGAGTCTTCAAGATCGAAAGATTGTCAATTGTCTCGTGCTATTTCATACAGTGATCGAACGACTTCTCCCAACGATCGATCATCTGACTCATCGAATGAGCGGAATGCCTGTCCTTGTGCGCTTCTTGTAGTTCTCGTAGTCCTTGCCGAAGAACTCGACCAGAGAACGTTCCTCAGCTGGGTAAATGTGGTTAGCAACTGGTCTTTGAGATGCGCAGATTCGTTTGTGATGTTTTGCAAGACTCACCCTTAATCCTGTCGTTGAAGAAGTTCCAAAGCACGGCGAAGAAGGCCACGAAGCAGATCTTGTTGCCTACCAGTAGCTGCGTACCGATGGCCCACCAGAAGAATGCAAAGTACGAAGGATGTCTGGAGTAGGCGTAGATGCCTGACGTGACCAGCTCATGGCCATTCTGCTTTGTCTTTTGAGGCGTGTGGTTGAAGTTGGTCCCAGCAGTTGCCATGGCTAGCGTCCGAGACGCCTGACCAACGATCACCAGGAACAGACCAATGCTGATCGTAGTGGAGTTGACATAGCGTGCTTGGTAGGTTGGAAAAAAGAAGTTCGAGACTACAATCTCGATCAAGGCGAGACTGTGTGCGGCATTGTATGCCGTGCCGTTGCTGAAAAGGAGGAAACTACTGGCCCGGGCTTGGGGTGCATTGTATGTTGCCGTCGTCCAGAACTCGAGAAAGTGGAAGAGACTCAAGGATGTGGTGAAAGCGAACAGACGCCAGATGGGGTAGCCTTGCCAGGCTGCTTGGGATCCGAGGATGAGAGATGTGGCGAGAGCGAATCCTAGCCAGAAAGATTGGGAGCTGATGCCGGATAATGACCGCTTGCCTTCAGGTGCGAGCGAGGCATCGAAAGGATATGGCTTGCTGGTGAAAGGGCTCTGGATTTCCGCGAAGTCGTGTTCGCCTTCGTTGTCGTCTTCTTTTTTGGTGGTTGACACTGATCGACGCAGCCTTCCTCCTTCGGAAGCAGAGGCCTGAGTTCCGCTTGCTTGTTGCGCCGAGCTCTGCCGCGACGAGGTCGACGAGGATGAAGATGGACGAGCCATTTCTACTCGCGTGTGTGTTGTTTGAAAGTGTTCCGATGTGCTACGTTATGTCATGCTCGAGTCGCAAGGCTGGCAAGATTGCGCACATGTGAAACACGGCCTAGCTCGCCAATTCGAGACGCCGGATGCGTAAACATGCGGCTCTGCCTGACAATCATAAGCGCGCCATCTCGGCCGGCTCGGCCCGTTCATGCGCTACCAGACCCTTGTTAGCAGCTGCGTCACTTCAACCTTCACATGCGACTTTGTTCAAGTGAGCCATTTGAGAAAATGTTAGCTGCCTAACACGAATACATTCGACGCGTCCTCATGGGCCTGCCAGCAGACAAAGTCCACCATGCCATCAATAGCAGAGAGTAAGCGGCAGGTCTCTGCGGGCATGTCTGCTGAGATCGAGCACGATGCGATACTTGCGAGTCTCCAGGACGAAATCGACAGACACAACCGGGAGACCGAAGAGATCAGAACGGAGCGTCCACACAAGCGACGAAGGCGTCAGGACGACGACCGCGAGCGCGATCGCGACTCAAAGAGCCACCGTGAACGACATCTCCGCTTTCGATTCAAGTCTGGCGTAGAAGAGCCAAAGACGAAGAAGCGCTCCAAGCGATCCCACTCGCCCACAGCACCTTCGCCAGCGCCCGATACCGCTCATCCTTTCCCACGCGAACCCACCGATCCGGACGCACCCTCTCTACCTTCCAACACCGCTGCCTTCCAGACGTCTCTCTTCGATGCTCTTGCCGACGATGAGGCAGCTTCATACTGGGAATCCGTATACTCACAGCCAATACACGTGTATGCGCGGCCAGTCGAGCAAACGGCATCGGGAGAATTACAAGATATGGATGATGAGACTTATGCCGCATACGTGCAGCGCAAGATGTGGGAGAAGCAGAACCCGGAGATCATGATCGAGCGGGACCGCATGGAGAGGAAACGGAAAGAAGAGAAGGAAGCGAAGGAACGAAGGCGTGAAGAATTTGTACGAGCGAGGCAGAAAGAGGCTTGGGATCACGCTGGCCGTGCAAGAGGACCGTACGGGAAAGATGACGATTCTCACGATGATCGACCTCCAAGTCACAAACCCAAGGTTCACGAACCTGACGAGGAACTCTACGCCCACGCGTGGACATCATATCTTGCAGCCTGGGACGCTCTCAAGGCTGCACTTGCGAGAACAGCTTCTCCTTCCCTTGAGCCGCCCATGCCACCCTCAAAACGCATACCTTGGCCCACCTTGCAGAACCGTCCTGCCACGAGGCCAAACATCGAAGCCTTCATGCGTCGCGCGCCGACGATGGAAGGTAGCGAAGGCTCGGCTAGTCGACTGCAAGCGCTCAAAGTCGAACGTGTGCGCTGGCATCCGGACAAAGTGCAGCAACGTTTTGCTGGCGCAGTGGATGAAGGCACGATGAAAGTGGTGACAGGCGTCTTCCAGGTCGTGGACGGATTGATGGAAGAGGAAAGGAAGAAGGCGAATCGGTGAACGTATCTAGAATATGTCGAAAGAATAATTTTTCCACCCGATCTTTACATATTGGTGTCTTTGAATCACTGTTCTCCATTGTCATGGGCAAAATTTACACCATACCATCGTCAACTCACTTTTACCTGGCGGATCGACAATGAACTAAAAGACTTTTTTTCGTACGAGACTTTTAATTACGCCGTTCGACTTGAACAGGCTGCTACCATACGTCGACACTTTCACGACGTGAAGAACACCACGTAGAACCCGATCCAGCTTGCCACCACGCCGATCGCGGAGTATGAGCTGATGAACATCAGCGGCAAGAATTCGTAACGAGCGCCAAAGAGGAGTTGGTGGCCTAGAGAGCAGTAGGCGATCAACGGAACAGCGATGGCGATATAGAGGAGGGAGAAGCGGTCGAAGAGGAAGTAGCGCGGGTTGGGAGAGCTATGAATTCAGGAACACGGTCAGCGAGGGCGGCTCATAGTAGCTATCGGTGACATCGCAGATGGGATTGCGCTTTGAGGGTAACTTACGCTGGCGCCAACCGGTCGAAAGACATCAAGAACGCGATCAGCCAGAAGATCGTGTATGCGACTTTGACGGGGAACTCGGAGACGGTGAAGAGGAGTGGGAACAGGCTGACGTGGCCGGCGACGGCGAGTGGGCGGAAAGCTCCTAGATGACGGCGGTCGTTCAGTGCGATGAGGCTGAAAGGGATTATGACAAGCAGGATGGCTTTTTCATGAACGTGCCAGCCGAAGAGGAAGGAGGCGTAGGCGCAGAGTGTGGTTGTTGCGACGAAGTTGGACCACGTTGGGCGGAGGAAGAGCTTGATCAGGGCGGGCTGGATATGGAGGTCAGCGTCTCAAGGATGTGTAAGGAAATACTCAGAAGAGGCTTACGATCTGAGCGGCGAGAGTCAAGATGAATGTCATGCGCGGCGTGATGTTTGGTAGGACAGCGAAAGCAGTGTCTCCGACAAGGCCGCGGGTGACGCTCTGGATTGCCGAGGAGTCGACTGGTAGTTTGAGGTAGGGCGCGGCTGTAGGGGAATGGTCAGAAGCAGTTATGTGTGCAAAAATAATGGCAGGGACTTACCATAGATCAGAACACGATCAGTGAAGGAGTACATGGCCCAGACATTGGGCGCCCAGTAAGCGTGGCAAAGACCTCGCGAGAATGGGAACAGCCTCTCCAGAACCTGTGGAATCTGTTCATAGTAGACGAAGGGACCGAATGCGAGAGCCGCAACGAGACCAATGCTCAGACCAAGCTTAATGCAGTTGAAAATCTGGATGTCGAAGATCGAACGAGGGCCGAGACAGTAGGCTCGCAGCAGGTAGACAAAGTATGCCGGCGCCAAGTAAAGATAAATATGCTTGAAGCAGAGCAGAGCGGCGAAGACAATACCACTGGCCAAGAGACCAGATTTCTGTCTTGCAAGGACGATCGAGAGGATCAGAATACCATAGAGGAAGCCGTTGTACTGGAAGTGAATGTGGTCGATGATGAGAAGGCCAGGAGAGAGCAAGATCGAGAGCGCCGCGGCGTGAGACTGCTTCTTCGATCCAATAGGCGAGGACTTGACGTATCTATGCAAAGTAAGCGTCGCGTTCTCGGTGCAGCTGTAGGATCATACGCACAGATGCAGAGCATATACCAAGACCAGCTCGGTGATCAGGACCGTTGCACGCTGGTAGTGGACGGTCTGCCAGCTGTCATAGCCCAGATTGGCGACCTTGAGCATGGCAGCATCGGCATAGCGGGCCGCTTGAGACAGCGTCCATTCGAAGTAGGCGAAGAAGGGCGGGTAGTCGAGTGTCCATTCCGAGGTTTTCTAGGGGTCATGAGCAAAGCGTCCGATAGTCGTGTCGAGAATTTTGAGCATACCTCGTAGTACCACTCCTTCAATGGCAGCGAGTTTGTGAGCGCAAGCCAGTTCCTGTGCACCTCAAAGTCGGTCGATTTGCTATATTCGTGTTAGCTGGTTTACACTGAGCGATTGGGGTTCGCTGAGTGCTTACTATGACGGCCATAGGAGCACCTTGAGAGCAGTGGCCACTGCAGCGCACTGCGAAATTGTTGGATATTGCTCAGACATTATGGCTTCATTGCTCTGCGCATGCAGATGTCAATATCAACAGGCCTTCACGTGCACACAAGTATATGGTTTACTGATAGTTCAGATCGGCTATACGTGTCCCGTGACTTCGCGTTTGGAGGTGATCGCCGTCGGCTTGCGGGCCGATGGTTTGAGAGTTTTAGGCGATGAAGTCAATTTCAACGTGAGGTCTAGCGTTGACGGCATCTAGCATCTCCTCCAGCAGTTTTTTGAACGTCAAATGCACAGTATTTGGCAGAATTGGGCCTTGCTATGATTCTGAAGATGGTTCTGTCTACTGACTATGTTCGTGGGACCTGGATGATCTGTTCGCCGATCCATCTGTACGCGTAACACCTCCTTTCTCCAGCATCTTGAAGCATGTCTGCGGGTGACGCTAGCCTCTGCTACAGTCTGTGCCGTCCATGATGGCATCTCGAGAGGTACCCTGCATCTCTCATGGCAGCTCCGTCTCTCCTTTACAATCTGTATCACCGACATAGCTGGTTGTCGAACGGCAATGCCAACTTCTTCCTCTCATTAACTCTCTTCCAAATCATCGTCGACATGTTGTCTCCTTTCGCTCGACGTTGGGTCTTTCTTTGTGTTGTTATTTTCACTTCGTTATCATTGTACATTCGCTTCAACTTCACGCCAGAATCTGACATAGACCGCTTGACACGACCACGCTTCTTGAGACGAGCTTTCAGCTGGAAGGACTTACCGATCCGGCACCCAGTCACCGACTTTACCCAATTGCCTACTGGTCCCATTGCCAACATACCAAAGGTCCAACATGCTTTCGAGCAAGAGTCGGAAGCGGACAAGACTGAGAGGGAATTGCGTTTGGCTGCGGTGAAGAAGGCATTTGTCTTTTCCTGGGAGGGCTATAAAGAACATGCGTGGATGCAGGATGAGGTTGCGCCGCTGTCGGGCGAGCATAAGAATGGCTTCGGAGGTTGGGGTGCCACGCTGGTAGATTCCTTGGACACGCTCTGGATCATGGGCATGAAGACGGAGTTTGAGCTGGCCGTCAACGAGCTAAAGCGAGTACACTTCACCACCATGTCTCTGACCAAGGTCAATGTCTTTGAGACCACTATCCGTTATCTGGGAGGACTGCTGAGTGCGTACGATCTTTCTGGCCAGAAGTATCAAGTCTTGCTGGACAAGGCTCAAGAGCTTGGCGAAATGTTGTACGGAGCGTTTGATACGCCCAACAGGATGCCCATCACCCGCTGGAACTGGAGAAAGGGTGCACTAGGCGAGGACCAAGAGGCCGAGAAACGCTGTCTGGTCGCGGAGGTTGGATCGCTTAGCATGGAGTTCACTCGCTTGTCCCAGCTCACTGGAGATCCAAAATGGTATGATGCCATCGCCAGAATCACCGACGCTTTCGAACAAAGCCAAAGTAAGACCAAGGTGCCCGGCTTGTGGCCCATCTACATCGACACTTCGAGCAAGGACTTCGGATTCGACAGTACGTTCACCTTCGGCGGCATGGCCGACTCAGTGTACGAATACCTGCCAAAGCAGCACTTGATGTTGGGAGGCCGGACAGACCAGTACCGAAAAATGTACGACGCCGCCCTTGCGAAAGCAAAAGAGGTGTTGTTCTTCCGCGTGCTCAACCCCGAGAACAAAGAAATTATTGTCCCAGGCACAATGCGATTCCGCAACAAGAAGAGGCACGACCGCGTAGCTCAGGGCCAGCATCTCACTTGTTTCGCTGGGGGCATGGTCGCCCTCGCTTCTCGTATCTTCTCGCAACCCGAGGAGCTCGAGACCGCGAGACAGCTTGTTGAAGGTTGCCTCTGGTCATATGAAAGTATGCCCTCGGGTATTGGTGCAGAGATCTTCACACCCGCCACATGCCTGCCTGTCAACACTTCTCTTGGCGCCGAAGTGGATGACTGTCTTTGGAGCGAGGAGCGCTGGCACAAGGCCATCCTTTCTCACTCCAACTCGCTCGGTGATGTGAAGAGTCTTGCTGAGCGTGCTCAGATTGTGATCGATTCGCGCAAACTCGCGCCAGGGTTTGTTGATGTGCAGGATCCGCGCTACCTCTTGCGCCCTGAAGCGATAGAATCCGTCTTTGTGCTGTACCGCATTACCGGAGATAAGACCTTGCAGGATCGCGCGTGGAAGATGTTCAGCTCCATTGACGCGGCGGCGAAGACGGATATTGCGTACGCGGGTGTGGTGGATGTGACGGCGGAGCGACCGAAGTTGATTGACAGTATGGAGAGCTTTTGGACGGCGGAGACGTTGAAGTACTTTTACTTAATCTTTGCGGAGCCGGATCTTGTGAGCTTGGATGAGTTTGTTTTGTAAGTCTTGGGAATGGAAGTATTTGGTGAGTTGTGTGAGCGAAGCTGACGTGTTTGTAGCAATACTGAGGCGCATCCTTTGCTCAGGCCAAAGCACTGAGTGGTCGAGGTCGCAAGGCGCTGAAGCTGATCCTGCTAATTGTACAAGCACCGAGCGTTAATCGAGGTCACGAGATGCTAAAGATGGTGTCGCAACATCCCAAGGCTATCTGCACGCTCCGGAGGCGGCGCTGCGTATGGCAGCGCAATCTACGAGGTGGCCATCATGTCCGGATTTACGAAACAGTGACCGCTGAGACATATCTTTGGGAGAGGGCGAAGCTGCAGCACGGAAGAAGAAAATATTTGGACGTCTACACAATGGCTCTCCTGATACCCGCGACCCTCTCGTTGTTCTCAAGACCAACCAGCGACTTCACCACTCGATGGGCTGTTTGCTTTCTGATATGATGGCCTCCAGGTCCCAGCCGCTAGGCTGAGCTACTGATGGCCTACACCAAATGTTAGCGAAAAGGGGGGAGAGTTTGGACGCACCTTTGTGGCCCTGGAGGATCGAGACGCAGCACAACGGATCTCACCAGTGGCAGCCGAAGCATACCGACCTTCAGTGGACGTCTAAACCTCCGCCGAAGCTGAGAAGTCATGACGCCTAGCGCGAATGGTACGACCTCGCTACTTCAGCGACCACGGTTTGCACATATGCCGTGAGGGCCTACACTGGTTGTTAGCACAAGAGGAGGGAGGAGTTTGGACGAACCTTGGTGGCCCTGAAGGATCGAGACGCAGCACAACGGATCACACCAGCGGCGCCGTAGCATATCAAACTTCAGTGGACGCCTAAACCTCCGCCGAAGCTAAGAAGTCATGACGCCTAGCGCGAATGATACGTGCTCGCTACTTCAGCGACCACAGTTGGCGCACCACCGATCGCTCGAATCGTGTTGTGACCTGCGCATGTCGAGTCGTGGGAGAAGGTGGAGGTGGGAAAGAGGGCGACTTTATGGCAAGCGATGTGGCCCGAGCGCCGGCTGGCAGGACTGCGAGGCTGGTGACGAGCTGCCTGACTGGGTAACATCCATTCACTTGACAATAGCAATCACCAGCCACCGGCTTCAACAGCAGAAACGCATAGAAGATTGTGCCGCGTATCCGTACCCTGATTGGCTGCCTGGCGCCGCCAGTGACTGAGCACATCCGAAAGAGGCAATGGGCAATGGCTGATCGGCCTGCTTCATTCACCTCACCTCACTTCACTTCCGCGCCTTACGCTCTCACAGCTACAACGCTTATCTTCGCATACACATGATGGTATAGCGATTGCTAGGCTACCATGGTCAGCCATTCGCACTCACTGGTGTTGAGCCTCGCTTGCTTGTGAAATTACTGCCTCCCCGAGCTCCATGTGATCAAATTTCAGGGTCGAACAGCAGTCACTTGAGTTGTACTTGTTGCTTTCACTGATAGTCAATTGAAGCCTTGAGCAAGTTTATCGCTGCAAAAGACGTCAACGGGTCACGAGCTCGTCGTCAGCCTCGCCCGCCCACCGCCCTCGCCCCAACATAAGAACCACAGCCTCCTCCCACACGACACGACCAACCACCACCCATTCAACTGCCCACCTGCCAACCCACACTGTCTTCCACATACTACATTCCTCAGACCCACTCACGCCATGGCTTCAGTTGAGCGCCGCAACCACGGCAAGTTCAACAAGAAGCGCGACCTCGCCATCCGCTCGCGCAATGTCGCTGTCAACAAGCCGGACCTCACCAAGGCATGTTCATTGACGCCACATCCCGTAATCACGTCGCTAACGATCTAGTAGTACCAGCAGCCGCCGAGCTACACCTTCGACGTCACCCTCAACCTGAAGCGCAAGAGCGCTGATGTCTCTCCGGCCGCCCTCGACACCAAAAAGCTCAAGCTTGCTGATACCTCCGCGGTCACCCTCGAGACCAGCAAGAAGGGCAAGCACGTCACCTTCAACTTGGTTGAGAAGGTTCACCACGCTGAGGCGGCCCCGGTCTACGCCAAGACCGAGGAGATCGTCGAGAGTGAGGATTCGGATGACGAAGATCTCGATCTCGTATGTTTGGTATTCTTTGCAAAGAATTATACAGATACTGACAATTCGACCACAGGATGCTTTCAACAAAGAGTGGCAGCGCCAGGACGACCTGGAGTTCGAGGTAATTTTCGCCTTCCTTTACTAAATATCGCACATCATACTCACATCTCAATCACAGGAGGAGCTGCTCACCGATCACCGTGCCTGCTACTTTGCAGAGAACATCGAAGGAGGGCTTGACTTTCTGGGTCGCATGAACAAGCACGGACTGAGCTTCGAGCAGGCCGATGGCGAGTCTTCCTACTTCCGCTCTTTCATTGGGCGCGGAGGCTTCTCTGAGCTCCTGGAGCGTTACCTTGACGAGGACAGCGACGAGGAGAGCGATTGATCGCTTCGGCGGCTTGTCGCGAGAGTCCTCACAGCTTGCAATGGGGAGAGAAATTGCTGTGAGATGATGTTGTTCTATGACCACGATTCTGGCCTTCGCCAGCTACTTTGAATGAAAATCAGCGTTTTAAAACCCTCAATTCTTCTTTCTTCCTCACCTTTCATGAATTGAATCCCAATTTTTGCTAAGATGTACATCCCCGAAGGAGGTTAGCCACACCATCTCTCAATGGGCCCACGGTCGAATTTAGCCCCAGGCCTGTTGATATGAGCGTAGTAATCGCGGGGAGTGGAGAGTGAGGCTTGGAGGACTTACTGCCTTTGCCTTCGACAAAAATTATTCATACAATCTCTCGATGGAACCACCATCGAAATTAGTCCCATGCCTGTCGATATGAGCATAATAGTTGATGCAAGGCTATGAAATGCTTCATACTATCTCAATGGGCTCTCTATCCAATTTCGTTTCTACGCTGGCGGAAAGAGGCGTAGTAGGCTCTGTAAGACCAAAGAAAGTCCACTGTCGTCTCAGCGGGCTCTTAGTTGAATTTGAGCTCTATATCTGCTGATATAAGCATAATAACACCTTCAAAGGTGATAAATGCAGAATACTATCTCAATGGGATCCTGGTTGCATTTCAGCTTCATATCCGCCGATATGAGCATATCAACACCTCCGAAATAGACGAACGCAAGATGCTGTCTCAATGGGCTCCTGGTTACATTTTAGCTCTACATCCGCTAATATGAGCATATTAAACCCTTCGAAATAGACGAACGCAGGATGCTGTCTCAATGGGCTTCTGATTGCATTTAAGCTCCATATCCGCTAATATGAGCATATCAGACTCTCCGAAATAGATGAACGTAGGATGCTGTCCTAATGGGCTCCTGGTTTTCTTGAAGCTCTATCTTAGTTGATATGAGCATAATAACATCTACAAAAGCGATAAATGCGAGATACTATCTCAATAGGCTACTAATAAGATTATATTTCTGAATAAGTCGAAAGAAGCATAGTAGGCGCTTTTATACTGAAGAAAGCGTAACATTATCTCAGTGGGACTTTTATTCAATTGTAGTTCTATATCCGATAGTACGTACACAGTAGTCATCACAAGGCTGAGGAATATATGATACTGTCTCAGTAGGCTCTCTATCGAGCTTATATTCTACATCTGTTGATATAAGCATAATAATACTTGGGAAATCGAGGAATATAAAATACTCTCTCAATGGCCTCCTTATCAAAGTACAGTCTTATGTCCTATGGTATATACATACAAGTTTCGATAAGATCGAGGAGTGCAGGATATTATCTCAATAGGCTCCCTATCGAGTTCGTGTTCTACATCTGTTAATACGAGCATAATAATATCTCTGAGACTAAGGAATGCAGAAAACTATCTCAATGGTCTGCTTATTGAACCGTGGTTTCATATTATATAGTATATGTATAGCACTTATCATAAAGTCCATAGATGCCATTCACATACCAATCGGTCTCACTCACCACAGCCACTTGCCGAAGATGCTGCTCAACTGCCGGTACCCGAAACAAGGCTCTCATCGAGAGCCGTGCCGACTCCATCATCAACAACGGTTTCGGCCCCGGAGAACAAAGATCTAGATGTGCCGTTGTCTCCTCGCACGGGGTGAAAAAGAGTAGGATGCATGCTTGAGATACGTTCAAGGAGGTTCTTGACTCGCATCTAGGTCCTTTCTGGAAAGACCGTAAGATTGTTGGCAAGTGCATTTCGAGGCTTCGATGGCTGTAAAGATCTCGCTGTTACCTGCTGGCTCCTCCATTGAGCACGCATCAATACTGGTAGAGACCACTGGCCAGCGGCGGCGGAGCACTTCTTGGCGACAAGGTCGACAGCGCCGGAAGTGGGCATGGACCTGGCAAGATCGTAAACACACTGCTTCTTGAAGTAGGGGATGAGCTCGGCGTGATAGGCAATAATGGCGAGGGAGTCAGCGGGGAGACGAAAGAGCCAGCACTGTAGATCATGTTGCGGTCACCATCATCGTCAGAGGCGGCACCAAAGTGAATCTTGTTCTTCTCGATACCTTCGACGAAATCTAAGAAGCGCAAGCTTTAGAACCTGGGCTTTTACTATCCCCGAACTACTGCGTGTTGGAAGCCTCGTATGAGCACAGTTTTCAACCGTCACTAGTGGGTGCTAGTTCGTTAGTGGAAAAGCAATGGCGGAAATTGACGATCGATTACATGTATCTACTTCTTTGTCCGAATCGTACATTACGCAAGTCGAAAATTCAGACACAAAAGCAATAGACCTTTAACGCCGGCGCCTGATTCTGCTTCGCTCTCACAAGAAATGCATAAGCGACTTTGGAAGCAATGTGTACGAGACACCTTGTCCTACGCAAGCCCAAGGAAAGAGAGGGAGCTGTTTAAAAATAGGTTTAACCAGAAGTACTACTACTGCAAAAGCGAGAGTTGCAGATTCAAAGACACAATACAATTTAGCTAGCACGAGAGCACCTTTTCAAGGGCCACTAAATTGTGTCATACAATGGGTCTTCGAGCTTAGGCTCTCTGGTGCGAAGATCAATCAAGAGTGTCTTTGTAAGACAGGTAGAATGCCAGAATAACGAAAAATATACACGTAAACACATAGTAATAAAACTTGGCCTCAATCGTCATTCGTCATTCAATGTGACAGGCCCTCGTGCGTTTGATCGTCAGGCGCAGCTTGGCTTTTAACATTTTAACATAACTGAATGGCCTGAATTTCATGCGTTCTGCCACTCACTCAACCCTGCCGCAAGTACTGCTCTTATCACTTCTATAGCTCGGCCAGTCTCCGAATTATGCAGTCATTCCACCACAATCATGATGAGGTGTAAGCCGTACTCCTAAGAGCACTCTCTCGTTTTCATTTATGTATAGACACCTGGACCTCGCCAGCTGGCCATCATAAAGAGTTTCCAGCAACCAATGCTCATTTCGTGGATGAGCACAGTTACTAGCGCAAGACCCTCGTTGCTTTGCTAGAGCTTTCCAAAGGGCATGCTAGGAGCGAATGCGTATTGCGCTTGTTTAGCACTGCTCAGATGTATGATTTTGAGTGCCGCCTAGGATCTGTCACAAGCGACAATGCCAGTGCAATGGATCTAATGGCAAAGAGTCTTGAGAATCTCTTAGCTACTGAAGGCGTTCAATGGCTAGCAGCGACCAACCGACTTCGCTTCCTCAGCCACGTCCTCAACCTGGCTGTTCAGGCCTTCCTGTTTGCAAAGGACCCTAACGCTATTGAACATGCAAATCAGTCCTCAAACCAAAGATAGCAACCCCTGGATGAGACGCTTGGGGCGCTATCCCAGTCTGTAGCGAACGGATGGTGCACGACTTTGCCGCTGCACAAATTGAAGGAATTTACTGCGCCTCCGGAACATGGAATGTTATAATGCATTCAAAGAGCTTGCTGGTCGAGTCATCACAATGCCAAATGAGACTAGGTGGAATAGCTGGACTACTGTGATCGAGGAGGCTCTGAGCTTGAAGGATAGAGTGAACAAATTCATTGCAGATCGCGAGAACCTTAGGTCTTTATTGGACGGTCTGGCATTACTGTTGTCAATACGATTGCGTGGTGGCTCGAGGAGACCTAGCAGCGCACGTTTCCTCAGCTTTCGAAAATAGTTATTGACATCTTATCTGCGCCATCTGTGAGCGCAGAGCCTGAAAGAGTGTTCTCACTCATCAGGAGGACGATCTCCTGGGATCGTGTCCGCCTGAAGCGCAATACTTCCAAGCAACTGTAGTGTCAAACGAGCTGAATCAAGAGTGGTCTCGTTACAGATTACTTCGAAGGTGAATCGGAAGATGGAAGGGAATTTGATAGCACTTGCGAGCTGCCTTTGGCACCGCCACAAAATAGTGCCGAGTGAACGCTTTGCTTAACAATTTGGAAGTAGCGTTCGGGCTGTTCCAGGTATTTCAGCAGAGCTTCATTCATACAGGTTGACTGAGCAGAATCAATTTATTGTTTATTCACTCCACTCGAATGAATTCTGTGAATCGTGAATTCGTCTTTCTTGAATTGAATAATAATTATTGGCATCTTTAACAAGGTCGAGGAGTGCAGCATTTCATGAAATCTCCCTGGGCCTTATGTTGAGTTCGTGTTCTACATTAGTCGATATGAGCATAGCACAGTGAAGTCAACGGTTAGGTTAGTTACAGTCTTGGGGCAATTCTCAAACCGATCTCGGATGTGCCATAAGAGGTAGAAGACACTCGCCTTTGAAGGGACTTCGTAGGCTATCGACTATACCCTCGTCGATGAGCGAGTTTACATACCGGGTCTTGAGACATTCTTCATATGACACACTGAACGTTATCGTTCATCTTGCTCGACTAGACACTCTTTCGGCCTCGGCGCTCATGGCGAGGGTTGATAGAGTGTCAACGGCAAACCGATACAGCCGAGCACACGTTCGCCGCTGACATAGCTCAAGCCGCCAATCCAAAAACGGTGTACTGGCGGCGAAGCTGATGCTGTCGACAGGAGAGTCGATAAATCTCTGGCACTCGGATTGCACGTTGCAAGACTGCATCTTGGCATATTGGGTCTGCATCCATCGCTCAAAGTAGGTCTCCGTACCAACTGCGCGTCCCGCATCGCTCTGCCCATCGGTCGACAACAAAGGCGTGGACCTCGATACGCCTCCTGACTTTTCGTACTTCGTTCAGAGCTCCTCGGCACGTCGGAGGCCAAACTTGATCCATCTGGGCTTCCAGGCTGCCTGGAGATAAGCCCTGCGTTTATTCGGATGTAGCAGAGTGGCCGCAGCGTACGCGCCAAACTCGTCGATACTTGTCCGTGGCATACCACCTAGTAGTGATACACTCTACGAGCGGCCCGTTGCTACGGCGTTTGTGCAACTGCTTACCGAAGTGGTCGACGAGACAGTCCATAGACTCTTGCAGTTGGTCAAGCGTCACGCTGTCGCCCTCGCAGCGCTTGGTCTGCCCTTTGAATAGCTGAAGGAAATGTTCTGTATCACGAAGCAATCGCCGCTCAGCTTGGGATAGCTCACAAGCGCTGAGCTGCGGCTTATCGTGGATAAAGCTGGATATCTCGAACTGGAAGACAATGGCACTGGTCATGGTATACCACCAGCTGTTCCAGCGTGTGAAGTTGGTTAAGTGAACAGTGCGTCTTTTGCAAAGCTTCTTGAATGCTATATCAAGCGTGGAACTGCGATTCAAAGCTACACAGAAGGTGTAGAGTTTTTGCAGCGGTAACCCAGTCGATCAGTCTTCCTGCAACTTCACGGAGGCGAGTGCTATGGTCGAGATTGCGGCAAAGGCTGGTCAGGATTTCGACCCTCTGAAAGGCACGGGGCCAAATTCGCTACAAGGAACTGACAGGATCGGCAAGGTCAAGCTTGCGCGTGCATCTCATGGGTATCGTCACCTGGACCAACTGATCCCGTGCGGCGTGATATTCCAGCGTCGAAATGACAGATCCATCGTCTTAGAGCGAGACCAAGGACTCCCTTGGACCTGAAGTCGAGTGAGACTGACGTTGGTCGCATCAAGCAGCCACATGCAGCCAATCACAAGTGTGCAACTCCATTCGCATGTGGAGCTCGTTGAAGGCTGCTCGCACATTCCCTCTCGCCATGCCATGGAGGTCATGAACAGCTCTACCATAGCTCACAATTGAGAATATGCACACTGGTGATCTCTCGCTCTTTAAGCGGCTAAAACAGAAGACATGGTAGCAGTCCGAGCTGGCGGTGCTGATCGTCTCGGTTTGCGGCAACGCGTCTACTCGAAAAAGACAAGATTTGATTGAGCCGAGGGAAAAAAAGTACAATTGGCAACCGCTCTCTCTAAGAGGTCCGATCACAGAAGGATATCCGGAAAACAGAGCCATAAATCTTACAAGCCAGCCGCGCAAAAGGAAAGCAAATCCTTGAGCGACACTATAGATCTCAGCGCCACGTCCATGAACAAACGAAAAAAAAAGCAAGGTATGAAGAACGCCTTTAGGACGCCTTCGCTTGCGAAGCGCCCACGTACAATGGAATGAGGAAAACACCGCAAACTCCGATCACCGATTATGTGCCTGTACAACCCGAGAATTTTTCCTTTCTCGCGCGGCAGTGATTGATTACTAGATTAATACAACAGTCCTTTGCTTGAGCTTGGAGCATTCGTTCAATCCACGCCAGCGTACAAGTCGACGAGGATGTTGATGCCCGCGACGACGATTTCTGCGGCGATGAGGACGATGACGATCCACTCGAGGTACTCACCTAAGACATAGTTAGCATTCGGCTTTTGGTGGCGAGGATAGGAAGAAACGGGCTTAAGACTTACCATGCGTGTGCGTCAACTGGTCCTTCAAAACCTGCAGCAAATCCGCAATGACATCGAGCCTCTCGGTCAGTAGCCCGACTCGCTGGTCCATTTCAAGGTAACTTCGCACGGCTTGGTAGACCGGCTCGAGTTGAGGTTCGGCCCACATGAGCTCGGGAGCGTCGAGGACGGAGCCTTGCAAGTGGATGTTGATGCGGAGGATGAAGAGCTCGCCAATCTGCATGTTGATTTCGCGGCGGGTGAGGTTGATGCGGCCGGTGCGGGCGATGGTGGCTGGGATTGATTGAGTGGTTGTGATGGTCGCGTCGACGAGGTCTTCGTATAAAGATGTCTGTGAGGGGTGCGTGTTAGTCATGTTGCAAAAAGTGGTCAAAAATAGTCTCAGGTTGGCATACTTTTGTGCTTTGTGCGAGGGCGTGACTGATCGCAAGCTTGGTCATGTAATTCCTCTTCTCACGCAATGAGATGAAGTCGTTGTAAATGCGAGCCTGGTACTCGCGCGTGTAGTAGAAGTTGAACTCCTCGGTTTGGACGTCGTCTTTGCCCAGTTTCTCTTGCTCGAATTTTGCAATTTCTTTGAGGAAACGCTGTTCTTCTTTCACAGTCATGCCCCAGATGACCACAACACCGTACTCGAAAAGGAAGACTTCCGGAACATGCACGGTTGTGTCGAAGTCGGCCGTCATTGGACGATCAACCACAGCGTCAGACGGTATCTCGTCAACCGCGGACGTATCCTCTGCTGTGTGTGCTTGTGCAAACTTGCCAGCTTCTGCATCAGATTGCAAGTCAATCAGGTCTTCTCTTCTTCGCTCGGCGTTCTCCTCAACCTCAATGGCGCTGTCGGAAAATCGTCGTTGTGGTTGCGAATGTACCTCAGCCTGCTCTGCCGCACCGCCTCTTCTTCGGTGGATGCCCTCGCCATCTTTCCGGTATTGGTATGGCGTGTATATACACTCGTCGAACAGTTTGGGATGCGCACTTTTAGTCTTTGTCCTCCCTTTCAAGAAACGCATCAACTCGTCGAGCCTGTAGCTACTCGCTGTGCAGTATGCCGTCACACGTGGCAGCTTATCTCTATCATCTTTGCCCAACCTCGCCGCATCGCGTCTTGCGGTCGGGTCTTTGATTCGCGTGAATTGACTGTATACATCTTTTCCGCTCTCCTCGTCAGGACCATCTTCGCCAAGCTCGGGATTGGGCAACAGCTTCAGCTTTTGCGTTCGTACAGATGTTCTCTGGGGGCCAATTTTCACTCCAGCGGATGCGGCGGGCAATTGCAACGGCGCGCCAGAGCTATTTCTTCGTCGTAATTTGCTATTGAGCGCCGAAAGCATTGGCTGCGAGCCATCTCGGAGCTGGGCATTGGGTATGCTATTCGTCGATGTAGATGCTGAAGAGGGAAAGCCGGGACGGTTTCTGCTAGGTGGGCTTGCGGTAGAGACTTGGGGATTGAAGGTCACGCTGCGAGTGGCTTTCGGGATGGGACGTGAACTATTTGAAGCGGTACGGTCGAGTAGGGGTGATGTTTCCGACATGATGGTCGGTATGTATGGATTGCGGTGGTGAGAGTCGAGTTGGTAGCTCGGAGGAGAAACGAGATGAATGTCGTCAAGGTGGTTGGCGCGTTTCAGATGCAGTCCATGCCCTTGGGATGAGGTTGAGGGAGGGTTATTCGGTCGCCAGAATGGTACAGGTGACGGGCAGTAGTATTGACCGCCTCTGTCGAGAAGCTGGTGGTGTATTGGGGGTGTAGTTGGCGGTGCCTGACAACGAGCAGCGCTTGGCTCGCTTGGGCTGGAGTTTGAGCAGATCAAGATGTCAAGCCACCACCACGCGCGCGCACCGAGCTCAATGACGTTTGCGCTGAGACGCCGTTTAGCGTCAATTGTCTGCACTGCATGTGCAAGCTCCACCCTGCATATTTTTGAAGCATACCTCTACCATTCCATTTACTAACATATATCACAAAGAACTATATGCAAGGTTCAGCCGCTGTTTGGAAACGTCTCGCTCGTGGTGATCAATCACGATATATCAGATGGCAGTGAAGAAACGCACACCTCCATTTCTCCAGTGGTGACTTTGACTGCAACTCAGTGCCTAGATCTATTCTAGAAGACAATACTGCAACTCATAGGGCTAATCTCAGCACCCTTTCACACCCTGATTCTTGCTCGGCCTAGCCCCATTGGCATCCTGCAGCTTTCGCACAGCCGCTTTGGCTGCCCTTCGTCCAAACACACCACCAGCGGTCAAGCCAGATCCACCAGGGTAATTGCCGTAGAATAGGCCACCGACCATTTCACCCGCGCAATGTAGACCCTCAATCTTACTGCCGTCTTCTCTCAGTACGCCAGCATCCTCCGGATCGATTGCAAGTCCGCCGAACGTGAAGGTGATGCCAGAGGTTACCTTCACGGCCAGGAGAGGTGATTCAGTGACGGGCAGAGCCCAATTGCTCTTAGCCAGCGAAAGCTTCTTTTCAGAAGACTGTGTCGATAGACCGTCCTTGATGGCAGGGTTGAGCTCCAAATTAGGGTGTTCCTTCCTGTGAGATTTGATGGCCTCGTCGAATTCTTTCAATGTCTTTACAAGTGTCGCCTTGTCCCTCAAACCATCCTGCCCAAGCTTCTCAGCCAGCTCGTCCACATCCTTCGCCCACGTCTTCCTCACAATCTCATCACGATACTCCTCGTCTCGCAGCCACTTTTGCCCTTCCTTACCCCAGATCTGCCAGGCAACACCACCTGGCTGCTCCAGAATCGCCCGCCCAAACTTGGCGTAGGTGTAGTTTCTCAAGTCGACACCTTCATCGACGAAACGTTCTCCGGCCGAGTTGACCATGACACCCAGAGGATATCCGCTCTTCGTGAACTCGTTCGTCTTCTCGCGATCGCCACCATCGGCAGGCGAGTCGTAGTCCCAAGCCGTGCTGTGGCAGCCGCCAGAGCTGAAATCACCCACGAGCTTCGCGCCGATCTTCTGAGCAGCCACCATCATATCGCCAGTATTGTACGGCGTGCCACGAGTATGAGCCCTCTCCCACCCTTCCGCCAAATGTCTGCGCCGCAGCTCGGGATTTGCCTCAAATCCACCCGCACAAAGCACCGTGCTGCTCGCTCTAACCACAACCACCTTCCCATCACCCTCCCTCTGCACCTTGACACCCACAGCCTTCCCGCTCCCATCGACAATCACTTCCTTTCCAGCGACCCCAAACTCCACCACTCCTCCCTTAGCCCTCACAGACTCCAACAAATTCCTGATCAACGCCTTCCCCTGCCCTTCGACAATCACACACAACCCGCCCCAAAACCTCCACCTTCCATCAACCTCAAAAGCCTGCCGCCGGAAACTCATCTCCCACCCCACGCCTCCGACAGCTTTCAACCACCTCAACAACTCCAACCCTTCAGCTCCCACGACATTCTTCGCAAGCTCGACATCGCTCCTCCCGCCCGTGACGCGGGTCAAATCGCTCTCAAAGTCGGCCTTGGTGTAGGGTTCCAAGTCTACGCGCTTGGCAAGCTCTGGCGGAACGTTGGAGACGAGCGGTAAAATATCTGGCAGCCCGCCGTGGGAGATTCGATAAGCGCCGGCGGTGAAGTAGCCATTGCCACCAGCCCAGTTTTCGGGAGATTTCTCGAGAACAAGAACGCGTGGAGGCGGTGCTGAGGGGTTGGTTGTCAGGGCTTCCAGAGCGGTGGTGAGAGCTGCGGCGCCGGAGCCAAGGATGATAATGTCCCAAGATTGCTGGAGGGGATCTTCGGGGGTGCTTGATGGAGACATGGTCGTACTTTAGTATTTTTTTTCTTATATGGCTTAATAGGTTTGCCGCATTCCGGGGAGAGAATTGGTAGAAGGAATTGTCTTTGCTTGTCGGGTTCTGTTGTAACGCTGAATGGACTGGATAAGGGGGCGTGGTTTTGCTTTGTATGGTTTCCAGACGACTATTGTAAAGCTGGTTGAGACAGGGTTTCGTCCTGCGCCACTGAGACGCTCTAGAGCGGATGTAGCTTTTTCGCTGTCTTGGTATACGGTTCGTACGGTCGAAAAGAACAATTTAGTCTCGGATGACGATGATATTCAACCGTGCAAGACGACTCGAGAGAGGGCGAGTATGCAGGAAAGGTATCGAAACAAAGCCACAGGCTCGATGACGAGATCATTCAAAGCAAGTATGACTTAAGATTGACTTCACGTATATCAATGTGTCTGCTGTCGTCGGCAAGAAAAGCAGTCCGTTAAATGTAACATTGAGTTTCCATCCGCGGCTGATCCCCACCCACGGCCTCACAGCGTCACAGACGGGCATACACGTACTTAACCCCTCACTTCACCTCACCTCACCTACTACCTTCGTAAGGAAGTGCATCGGCGAGTTTCCGAAGCCGCCATAACCGACTGAAGCAAATCAAGAAGTCTGTAAGAGCGAATGAAACCGTTTCGGCAAGCAGTGCAACCACATCTTGCCGCCCGGTATCGGTAGAGACGTTACGTTACGTCGGCTTCGGGGAAAAGTCAAAGCGATGAATGAAGGGAGAAGGCCCAGGCAGTTGATGCTCAACAATTAGTGCTGATGTATTGCTGAGGGATGGAGATTTGCCATTTGTGGCGTAACATGGAACGCTCCATACTTTTCCGTATGATCGTGACCATCGGACTCACCGCGCGACATGCAGCGGCTCACGTGATGTGGATGGGACAGGAGACGCTTGCTAGAGCTTCCGTGGGTTGAGTTTACAGGCACAAGGATCAGAAGAATGTTGTGGACACACTTGGCCAGAGGAAACTGAGAAGAAAAAGCAGTCAGAAAAGCGGTCAGATGCACATCAATTGCAATACTGAGTATCGAGATGAGAGAGAAAGGGAGGGAGAGAAAACAGCCCCAAATCTAAAACCTCCATGTTCGGTTCATCTCCAATCCTAGGATGATGAGAAGAAAAAAAGCAACAAAGGCCGCCCCAAAACCCACCCCAGAAGCCCAAACCCACCCGTAAAATGCGCAGCATCAGCAACGAATGCTTCCTTCCACTCGTGAGAAACCCGACAATGCATCAATCCCAATGCCCGAATCCCAGAACCCGTGATTCCCAGCCAGAACCCTGAAAAGTTCCCCCAGGTATGAAGGAGCTCGCTACTCTTGTCTCCACGCAACCACCGCCCAACTTTTTGCGCGGTAAAGAGATAATAAAAACCAGCAAACAATGTAAATCAGAAACAAGCCTCCGTTCGTGAGAAGGGGCCCGAAGTAGCGTCGCAGAAGAAAAGCAAAAGCAAAGCCATGGTTACGTGATGGCCGAAAGAGGAAGAAAAGCACCAAATCCCCAGTCTATGTTGTTGCTCCTGGATCCGGATTATAACGCCGACGCAGTAAAAGTTTCCCAAGAACGCTAAAAGTGCTAAAAGTGCAGCTGAATTGTTGTTGTTGCAAAGCAGAGAATGTTCAATTTTGGTTTGTGTCTTCGAAAGTCCAGGATGGCGAATGCCAAGTTGTTCGTTCGAAAACGGTCTCAGGTCGTATGATCTATGAGTTTGCAGGATAGCTTGTCGTAGTCAAGTTTTCTTGTTGGAAGAAAGAACGAGCTGAATTTGATTGGAGAGCCGATTTTCCGCTGTTTGAGTTCAGAGGCTGGAAGAGACTGTATGTTTGTGCACAATTTCTCGACACAATGCTCAGCCACGAATGGCAGTGGGCTGTGGCGAGTCAAAGTAGCCATCGCGCATGCTGTTGGCGTAAGGATACCCGAAGCTTGCAGGCGAGGCAGCGCGGTGGGTGTAATCCGGGGCGATGAGAGGAGACGGCGAGGCTGAGCGAGAGATGAGGGCACTCACAGTCGACGAAGCACCTTTACGGCTGCTGTGTTCGTCTTCTGGAGTGTAGGGCGAACAAGAGCCGGAAGAAGCGGTGGTGACAGAAGCCTCGTCGTCAGTGCCATCGGCGGCTGCCGGCTTTTCGGCGCGGCGGCTGATCTGAGGCGATGAGGTCCCCTTCCCAGTACCAGACGAGGTGAACTGGGATAGAACTGTCAGCTCAAGGCCTTGTGGGTGCGACTTGGGAAGCGGCGGGTGCTGAGCTGACGCCTGCCGAGGGTGATCGACTGGTGGAGGAACCTACGTAACAGAATTTCTGGACGAGGTCGCGGTACTGAGCCGAACCCATGGCGGGTCGGTCACTACCACCACTGCTGACACTGAAGTCAGGCTTCTCTTCCTTTGTTGCAACAGTCGAGTCCTTGCGGTTTTGCAAGGCGAAGTAGTCGTCGTCTTGCTTTTGGGGTGCACCATACATCAAGCCACTGTTACGGCCGAGCCTATCTTGTGCAGTCGACAGTGCAGCTGACAATGATGCACCAAAGTCGTAACGGCCTCCAAGGTTGTTGTGAGATTGTGCGAGGCCGTTGGAGATGTTGCTCCTCTTGGGCTTGGGCTTGAGAAGGATGGATCCACCCGATTCCGTGATGATCTTGTTGGGTGTGCAGAATTGGTAAGTGGAGCCCATGTCGAAGCGAGCTCCAAATTCATCGTCGGTGGAATCCGAGCGGCCACGTCCAACCGGGGAGCTGGGTGGCAAATGGCGACTCCGGGGAATGGCACTGAGTGGCCTTGCACCAAGTGATGAGTTAGGCTGGTTCTTGGATTTCTTGTTGACCCTGGTGAAGTCGATCTGGTAGTTGCGGTCGTCGTTGTTGTCCCAGAAGTCGGTTCCATTGACATTGTAGCGAACACAAAGGAGCAGTGTCTTACTCTCAATGTTGGAAGAATCGGACAGCTTGATGTGGAAGTTGAATTTGTCGCAACCATCTGATGACTGTTGGAGGTCGTTGTTGTATTCTGCAACAACTTCAGATGTGGTCTTCCAGTGATCTAATGTGAATCGAGCGACAACCAATTTTTGGAACGAGAGGTTTTGGACAGCGACTGTGCCGACTAGAGTCTCCTTGTCAGGTGACAAAAAGAGGCGTTCAACCCGGACAGGCTTGAGCTTCCGCTCGAACGTGTCTGATGGGAAGTTGGAGAGCCTGATTTCGCGTGCTGACTTGTTACTGTAGTCGAAGGGATACTCTGTCTCGCTATCGTAGGTCTCTACAGGTGAAGTACCAGCTGACACGGCCATGGGCTTGTCGACCTGAAGGAAGTGGCGAGTCTGGTTTTCACTCTCGTTGAAGTGCACTGATTTGTGGTAGGTGGGTGTGCCAGGCATGCTGGAGTACCTTCTCCTAGATGATGGCCTCAACGCGGGCTTGACCAGCTCGCCGGACTTCTTGCGTACGAGTGAAGGCTTAGACAGAGCGCCGTCCTCGTCATCTTCGCTGTCGTCTGTGGTTTGAGTTGGAGACTCAACGAACGTTGGCCTGTGGTTCACAATTTCTGCAGTGTTTGACCTGGAGTGGGCGATCTTGCGAGCTTCGGGTGAAAGCGCGCTGGGTGAGGTGATCTGAGATATAGGAGCGGAGACCGTCAGCTGCACACGCTTTCCGGCCTTGTCGTCGGGCGATCCTTCCCTTCGCAGGTCAATCGATCGGACAGCTTTTTGGAGCTCTGCAATCTCCAGTTCCCGGCCTCGATCCTTGCCCTCGCCGTCATCTGAGTTGTCGGAGTCGGGTGGAGAGATGACTGCACCAGTGGGCATCTTGTGATCGTTCACAGGCCAAGGTGACTTGCGGATGCTGCCGCGGGAGGCGAAATCCGTTGATTGAGGGCCTGGTGCCGTGGCTTCAGTGGGCGTGGGAGGGCCGTCGACCTTTGTGATGGACGGTGATCGTCTCTGGCGGCTCATATATGAAGCGGAAGAGTGCGAGCGAGGTAGTTGAGGACGTCCAGTTACAGGTGACCGAGGTGGCTCCTCGCTCATTGAGGAGCTTCGGCTGACTGCAGGGCTGACGGTGCGAGATGATGCAGGCGACTGCTGCGAGGGCGGCGTGTAAGGCATCCTGTGTGGTGTGTGGGAGGTGTTGTCGAGGGTTAGTTGGTAGGACGGAGCCGTTATGTCGTAAGGCACATTAAAAGTTCGCAGCAGTAATTACAAGCACTGCGGAGGCCATTGGTCAGCAGGAGTTGTTTGTTGGGCGATAGTTGATTATCCACGTGAAAGCGGGTTTGCGGCCGGCATTGACGGATGGGGTGACGACAGAACTCACAGAAAGATACAGAAAGCTGGGCGTCAGACGCTGGGTGACGCTGGACAGGCGACGATGGGCCTGGCGGTGGTGATAGTAGGAGGCGTGGTCGTCGAGGAGCGCAGCAAGTGAATGCCGGCAAGCCGATGCGAGAAGAGGGCAGGGCAGTGGGCGAGGGCGAGGATGATAATATCGAGGGAGGCAGGCGTGATGGCCCGGCCGGAGTCTCAGATGCGCCTGCAAGCGTGCGGATGTTCAGACTGTCTGGGGAGCGGCAAGTGGCTCGAACCCAACAACAGCACAGCACAGCACAGCAGCAACGGCAATAGCAAGAAAGCAAGGCGCGAGTGGTGGTGGAAGACAAACAACAGGCCCAGAGCACTCGGGCGCGGGGACGGTATTATCAAGGACGGATGCGCGCAGGGCAGTTGGGCGGGCCCAGAAGGTTGGCGGAAATGCGGTGCTGTTGAGAGGTGCGTGTGGAGGGTTGGACCAAGAGACGCACTCGCCCGTGCATCACGACCAGGATGTGCGAGGAGACGCGCCCACGACCTCCACACGCATCCATGCGCCATCCGGCAGCAGGCGAGCGACACGCCTTGGAAGCTGGCCGTAGGTTACGTTGGGGGCACGAATGCAGCGGCGCAGACGACACACGACGATAGCGCCCATGCATCCCGCCGGCGCCGGCGAACTTACTACGCCAGCCTGCGGCCTGCCGATCGATACCAGCGAGGAACCTTTTCACGTACCGGGGGTACAACTGGATCAAGCCACAGCTGCCACCCTCGAGAGTTGTGCATATGCAAGTGTGAGAGCTGTGCGACTCTCTGCTCTACCAGCTACTGCTGCCGTGTGTCTCGCTGCTCATCGCCGCCGTCTGCCCTCGTCTCATCTCTCGCTCTATCTCGCCTGCGAAGCGCACCTCTTTGAAACGTTGGCAGCATGCCGTCATACCCTCGCGATGACATCCTCACCCTCGATCGCACCAGGCTACTGTGTCCGGAGCGTCTGCTAGTCCAGAGCACCCGTTCGCGCTTGGTCCACTGGCGCTCGACCCGTCAGCCACAGAGCGCATGGCAGACTCCAGTGCCATGGGCAGCCAACCGTCTTACTCGCGCGACAACCGACGCCTCATAGTCCGTGCTTGTCCGGCCGCACCCCAGCGCGCGTCTAACTCTGCTCAACTCCTCAGCCGCATTCGTGCTTCAGATATGGACACGATTTCGCTATATCTGGTCGGCCATCTCCACATCCGTGGGGACGCTCCCTCGCACGCCTCCTGCTCCCCATGGTCCGAGTCTGAAGCCAACGTCGGTCTCACACCCTGATCCGCATGCAATGCCGGACGGTGCGTCTACCACGGCGCCGTGAATCGATCGCGCAACTGCCAGCACCAGCATCACAGATTACGTGCAGGCTGAGAGAGCGAGCGAGTGGGGCGCAACGGCTTCGTGCTAGCGCCTCCAACGCGTGCGCGCAGAATTGCTGAAATTCGTGGCACCGCCGTCGCAGCATCCTCGCATCCTCCGCCCGCATATTATTGACACCTCCAGGTCCACCCTCTCCAACTGGGGATATAGTACTCCAACTCTCGGTCGTATTCTGCCTGGAGAAGTGTGGAATTGCACCGAGTCTAAAATGTTCCTCCACCTCTTCACACGTCAGGCAGAGTAATTGCCGTGTAGACGACGTGATGGGCTTGACAAGCGCGCCGGCAGCCTCAACCAAACTGATGGCTCGCGCGCTACGCAGAGTCGCAGGTCAGAGAGATTGTCTGACAATATCAGTCAGACAGACTGGCCACAAACACAGGGATGAGTCGTATAGCACGTCCCTGCGCCGACCAGCCATCTACTCACACATGATGGTGCGTGCCCAAAGTATGAATATTTCTTCAATATGGGAGACGCACGTCCATCTGTAGCAGGTTTGTTGTGCATCGTGAAGTCGATTCGCACTGCGCTCTCTGCCATCGCCGATAGATGGGCACTCAACTATGGAGCCTTCTTCCTTGCCGGCGATCAGCC
Source organism: Pseudopyrenochaeta terrestris (assembly GCA_022813475.1). Classification (NCBI taxonomy): domain Eukaryota; kingdom Fungi; phylum Ascomycota; class Dothideomycetes; order Pleosporales; family Pseudopyrenochaetaceae; genus Pseudopyrenochaeta; species Pseudopyrenochaeta terrestris. The sequence goes on from JAKLMJ010000018.1 coordinate 695,076, forward strand.
TATCGACTTGATCCGCTGTAAAACTTCTGCATACGCAAGCCCATCGCGATCTGTAGAAATTTCATGATCGAGTATCGTGCCCATGAAGTCACACTGGAGTTCTTCTCACCGCTGTAATCACGATAGTGTAGCTTTGCTTGCTAAGCCCAGCATCACACACCGGATGCCGGCAGCTCGAGGTAAGCACGGACAACACCTTATCTGACATACAGCTCCCACCCGCGTGTTCAACCAGTGTGGCGAAATTGCCATGTCCAGCAATCAAAAACGCACTCCGAAAACGCACCCCCTGCGCATATTGCAGGTCACGAGGCCACCTGCTACTTGCGCATTCATGGCACCTCCCAAACAACATCAACAACCCCCGGAGACAACCCCGCTCGTCAACCATGACCCCAGGCAGGATCTCACTTATCAACCAGGGCCAGAACTGCACCTTCCCCGCGTGCGCCACATGAGAAAATCCTCATGCACGCCAAACGTCGCGGCCAGCGGTTGGCAAGCCTCAAACGTGGTCTACCCTAACGTACTCGCACTTATTGCAGCAGCCTCATCAAGACCGCGGACGCGTTCACACATCCATCTGCGAAGGTGTGGCCCTTGGACATGACGGCCAACTTCAGAAGCCCACTACACTACCTCCTCGCTTCGTGCCGAAGGCGGGCCATGTATAGTTTGCGAATGTTATCGCTACACTAGCACAACTGGTTAGCACAAACGAGCGGCTACCCGCTTCAGCGCGTGTTATGGTTAGAGGAACACCAGCTACCCCTCTTTCCCTTGTGCTCGACGCTCTGTCTTCCAATATTATTGACTCTGCTAACTTTGGCTAATTGGCAGTCGAGACAATCTCACGGCTGAGAGACGTACCACCACGCCTGCCCCGCGGGATCTGAGATCTTCAGGACACAGCCTTCAAATGGACTCGCGCGTGAAACGATGTGCCGGAGAGATCTTCCAGTCCATTGAACCAGATGCTTGATTATTGTTTACAATAACATGTCCCTGCAGATGCCAGAGAAATTTGACCGTCTGCAGTATCAACATCATGACAGCGTGACATTTGCGCCTCATCTCTGGCAACATTGCAGCTGTCGGACGACATTCCGACCCGCAACGCCTTTTCTTGCTGGCCGCTCTCGACCATGCTACTACCGGCGAGCTGCGAAAAGCTTGCCGAATTCCGTGGCGTGCGCAGTCGGATTCTCCTCAAGTCCACGGAGACCGGAAGGGCTGCGTGCAAAGTCAAGCAAATCACAACACGCGTGGCCTTCCATACCCTATCTGTCAAGATGTCCCTCGAGTAGAGTCTCACCCTGCATGGCTTGCGACGAACGCCGCGGACTTGTCGCAGCAATAGCCAGACAGGAAGGTGGCTTTCTGCAAAGATCTGTGCATAACAGAATTGTGCACGCACCGCCACACTCGCATCGTCCTACCAGAAATAACACCAAAGTACCACCGCAAGTACCGCCGTTGTACCCAGCAAAGCTCTCTCCTCTGCCCTGGCCTCTCTCGCTTGCCTCGCCTGCAGTCTGGACCCCGTAGTACACCGCCAGCGATAAGGGTCCACGCAACATACATAAGGGGATCCTCTGGGGTGCGTTAGGCCCACTGTCTTGTTTCGATTGTCGCGACGCGTTCTCCAGGTTTCTCCACTCCTCACCCTCATCCCTTGGAATCTTTGCGACGCACGCATATGGGTATTGTTGTATCAGTGGGTCTTGTCTTGGGGTCTGGGGATCTCCAGATACCAAGACGTGACAGACCGCTCTGTGTCAATAGTAGCGCCGATATGGTGATATGGCCTCCTCAACGGCGTCGCGGATCACCGCTGTGATTTGCAATCCAGATGCAATGGTAGCTTCGCCGTCGGGCAAACTCCTTACAATCCTGGAGATACGCTGCACTGCACGGATCAATGCACTGTAGGAGGTAGTGCTTGGACGATGCCTTGGGCGCTTCTACTCTGTATTACTCCGCACGTCGGACATGACGACGACGACAGCCAGACGGCGCTTGCTCGTTCACTGCTCAGTGCATAAGCTGTCTGCAGGCGCACGACATAATTGACGAAGCCAGGGTCTTCCTGCTCCTGCTGTAATCACAGCGCCTCCTCGTATGCCTGATAGCATGGCACTGCGACCCTGCGCTCGGTTGCCGGCAACAGCGATTCCTTGGGCTCGGGCGGCGCTTTTGCAACGTCTCACTGCTTGCTCTTCCATCCCCCGAGAAGCTATGTAATCTGTGGCGGTTGCAGTAGTAATATGTGGCAATATACAGTGATATGCGATCGTGAAGCCCGTCGACTGTGACTTCCACAATCGACTTTTGACTGGATGGAACTTGCCACCGCGATGCACGTCTCACGTCGCCAATCCATACTACTGTATTGCCTACATCAGAAGGCGGCCCTCTGCCCCTCAGCACGGTTCTAACATGCGAGCAGTGCAGAGCATCAGCTCCCGTGCTTCGCTCTTTCAGTCGCACGGGCCCGAGAAACAACCAGACAGACTGTGACGAACGACGACGATCAGATATGCAGACCCCGTAATGTGATCAACAAGCATACAGCACGCAAAGATCAGCCGCGCTACGCAGCGAACCCCAAAGACTGACTCCACCAATCTAAACCTCTACTCCCTCTGTCTCTCCTCAATCCCCAGACCAACCCATCTCCACTCCCCAGCCAGAGCGTCAACCCAAGCACCCAACTCCCAAGCAAAGAATCCACAATCACATGCCAAAATTCCCCCCAAACACGACTCCCCCGCTCCGCTCCACCACAGCCCCAGAATCTCACATCCCTTCGCCTCTACAGCAGTAGTTAGCAGGCAAATACGCGCCGTGCAGAGGTTCGAAGCGAACAAATCCCCAGCCATAGCAATACATCTCTCACTCGTCGCCACACCTGCGCCGCTGCAACTGCTACCATGCCTGCAGGCATGTCGTCCTGCACCCCACAAAACGAATCCCTACCGTCCACACGGTGGCGTTCACGTTGAGCAGACGGTGCGCATGCACGCTGCAGGCCGGTGTTGCGCCATGGTGCACGTCGCTCGCTGCTGAAGGAGGGGTGGAGGCGGAGGTGGAGGGTCGGGCTCGGAAGCGGTCTCGGCGCGGAGAAAGAGAGGGCCTGTCGTTATTATTGCTATGTACTACTATTGCTACTCTCGCCACTGCTGTTGCGGCTATGGTGGCGATGGCGACTTCTTCTTCATGCAGAGCCTTGATGGTCTGGGGTTGCGTGGCGGAGGGAGGGGGTGGTAGGAGCGTTTACTTTAGAGGCATGCTGTGCAGAAGGATTTGCAGGGTCTACCTGTCTGTTCTGGTCTTTGCTCTACGGGATGGTGAGGATGTAGGTTTGTGATTTGTTCGACGTGAGTGGATAGCAGCGCGCATGGTCCTGACGATTGAAGCCTGATGAATGCCAGCTATGGCCTTGAGACGTCTCTCGAAAGACTTGCTCGAACTCTCTTGTTTCGTCTGTTTGTCCCATCACTGCACGCTGCGGTCTGGAGATGTGGTTTGGTTGGATCCTGGGGATCTTTTTTGGCTGGGGTCTTTTAGTTACCTTAGCCCCGTCTCGGACCGTTTTGAGGATCGCTGTCCGCCGCCGCGCCCGAGAGCGGGTACGAGATGCAAGCGTCCCATGGGGTTCAACCAGAGTCTACTACGGCCAGGGTTCGCGGTGTGGTAGGAGTGGAGAAAAGACTCTTGTTTAGATTGGACTGAATAACTTGCCTCCAAGTGCTCAGTGCGTTGTGCTCAACCAACGTACTGCCGTCGTGGCTTATCAGAGTAACAGAGTAACCAAACTGCAGACGGCCAGGCATATTAAGCTACAGAGTCTACACAAAATGGTTGGAACGCTTTGCTCTACACGTGGCTTGATCGACGTCGTTTCGTCTTTGGCTTTTCGTCTGGCCCTTTCGCGCGACTCCTCAAGAAGTAGTGGGGAGATTGATAACAATGATGGTAGAAGCCCTAACTATAGCACTGAACCTGATATGCAAGCATAACGCCATCCATGCCTTGTGGCGCTCGCCATATGCAGTCTCCACAACACAGCGGACTCGAGCGCTTGTCAGTTCAATAGAAACGCTCAATTTCGCAGGAGGCGCTTTTGCTCTCAGCGTGCTGACATGCGGCGAAGAATCGTTACGTGCGTCAACTACTGTGCCATTCTCGCCTCTTCGCTGGAACCCGTTTCGTCTGCGATGTCGGACGTGAGCTGATGTGCGACGACGTACTCGACCGACCGTGCTCGAGCTGACGGCGAGGTGAGATGTTGCCTCCCTTGCCCTATACTTGACGACAAGAGACAGGGCAGGGTGAGAAATTGCGTGAAACGTCGCACTACTATCGTGACTCCACGTTTCGTTCTCCCGATCATGGTATGGGGTTTGCTCCCACACCGACCGGGCCTAGACTCTATATTCGGCACGTATGGAGAGGTTGGAAGGTGGTTCAGGGACACGAGAAAGACGCTGAACTACTACCGTCCGCTAACCCCATCTCCCACCCAAGCACTGTCAGCCGCACGGGCTCCCAGCGCTGGACGTTGAGCGAGAGTATCAAAAAACGCTGTTACGGGGAGTGAATGCGGTCGGTCGGCGAGATGCAGGCTACCCCCGAAGATGGGCGCACAAGTTGCTTGCTCGCCTGCTTACAGTACGGCTTCTGGAGGAGAGCAGTCAGATTTTGATCTGAAAGTGCTGTCGGGTCTACCGGCTGTGGACCATGCTGTGCTACACGCGTAACTCATCGTACATATGCTGCGACACGGAATCAATCACGGTGCTACTTCAAGACTGCATTGGGTTTTTTAGCAGGCAATGGGGAAACAGACCCTCAAACGTGCCATACCATTGCAGGTAAAGAGACCGAGAGACCGCTCTTGGTGTGCTTCGACAAGAGAGAACACCATGTCTACTATGCCATGCTCATGCTCGCACAAAAGACGTGCGAGATCTCACCTTCCGCTTTGCATCTACAGCACAGCGCCATGGCTCGCACTGCCATGCAATGAGATGACACTTTCGTGCCCTATCTGCTGCTGCAAGTCCGTTTGGTGTTCGCGGGGTTTGCATTGCATCGCACCGCATCACATGCATGTGCATTTGCATACATGCCATGTCATGCCATGCCATGCCAGTAAGATGGCAGCGGAAGTCGGCGATACGCTTCGTCGTCTCGTGTCCGTTCTGGATGTGTGTGTGCGTGCATGGCGTGCTGTGTGAGATTAGCAGCTGTATGCGCCAGGGTAGCTGCAGTGGTGGTTCGAGGCTCCTGTCAATCAAAGATGAGGGGCAAGTGGATTAGTGGATTATTCGTTGTCAGCCTGCAGATTGAGGCGATTTCCTATGCATATGTGCATTCGGATCTGCTTCCGAGATAACATGTCACGTGAGGTCGGTCTGCTTTGAGGCTCTGCGGTTAGTAAGGGAGCTAACGCGATTGGCGCGGACATGAGACGGATGCTGATGTCAGGCAAGCGAGAGACCGCGGCTTGGAGTTGTGAACATTTGAGGTGTGCTTATTGGATCTCGCCAGCAAATCGACATCGCTATTGGCTATCTGACCTCACCGCCAGCACCACTGTTCGACAATAATGTCTGTCTCGCGCAACATCGCAATGCGCGCCTCGCGCACTCTGGCGCTCGGATCCTCAAGAACATTCGCATCATCCAGAATTGCCGCCGCCGCGCCATGGCGAGCATCCCTCCAGCCCACCAAGAACACTTCAGCATTCACATCGACACGATCGTACAGTTCGGAAGCGCCTTCAAGCGCCGTTGAAGCGCCCGACTACCTGGACGAGAAAGAACTCAAGGTGTTCAACATGCTCAAGGAGGCTTTGAAGCCTGTAAGATTAGAGGTACGGAATACAATCTTTTTGGGGCATTGAACCTTCGAGCTAGGGTAGAAAGATGGCTAATACATTGGCTTTCAGGTCCAGGATGTCAGCGGTGGCTGCGGTTCGATGTACGCTCTCGACATCGTCTCCGAGCAGTTCAAGGGTCTTCCGATTGTTAAGCAGCACCGACTCGTGAACTCGGTGCTTGGAGAGGAGATCAAGAAATGGCATGGTGTACAGTTGAAGACCAAGGCGCCTTAGTGGTGTGGAAGGATACTTTACAGTTTGGGTGACACCTCGAGAGGTTCAAAGGCTGGATGCCTTGAATGCATTTTTGTCTGGCAGGAACAGGGATGTTGCCAATGCGGATTGAGTCGTGGCCTTTTTTCACGCTGATAGGCCTCGGTATCATCGCAGCACGACGAGATTCGCCACCGTGAGCATGCGTCTACGTCGCAATATGTTGCGAACAGCAAGTCACATGTGACGGCTGACAGGGACCTGTGGAGCATCTTTTTGTAAAGAGGGGGATTACATGTATGATTAAAAGCGGTGTCTGACAAGGCTGGACAGATGTACAAATAAGGGGATGTATAATATATGGATTGGCATATACTCTACTGGATCTGAACACTGCTCAGCAATCGGAAGGATTTCTTGAAAAGTGGGTTACGTTTGTACCTCACGTTGGAAACCTGACTATGGAACGCCTTGGTCGTCAGTTGTGCTTTCGCAATAGCTCCAATCATTTATATAGAGAGAGTTGGTCGATCGGTTTCCAGATGGATGGCAGGGCGCACACCATGGATCGAGACGACGCAACATCCTGCTTATACGACCAGTCAACACGATGGAGAGCAGCGCGCTATCACGGCCAGCGCCAGCTAATTGCGACCCTACTATCCGGAAGGTTTATGAACCAGCGACAGGAACCTTCTTGCTGTCCCCGAATCCACTCTATCGCTAGGGCCTCCTCGTGGCACACGCAAAAGATGTGCTCACTGACGGAAGAATTGGGTCGGACAAGATGAATACATTCTTAGCTTTGCAGAGTTACATTTGTATCGCTGTGGACATGTTAGGAGTTGTACATTGCGGATCCCCATACACAACCGAACAGCTGAGACTTTGGAATTTTCTTGTATCGCAGGTTGGAGGCATGAATTGCAACAAACGACTGATGCTTTACATATCAAGACCGTCAGAATGAATTACATGTCTCGTGAACCCAACACTAGATAGGTTTCAATTTCACAAATATTACATGTATATTGGTAGAGTTGTGGATGTTTGAAGGTTCAATGTTGTGCTTGATAATCGAGCTGTTAGGGTTTTGGGTTATGGTTTTTGGTATTTGTTCTCGAACATCTGGTTCGGCGCCGGCAATCACAACCTATCATGAATAACTTGCGTACATGTACATACATGTCACTCTACCGATCTCATCACGGCAGTCTACCTTGATGGCTTCAAAGCCTAATCAAAGTCGTTAGTCGTGCAGCCTTTCTTCACAGCCAACAACAAGATCAACTCACTTGCTTTGCACACCCGCCTTCTTCGCAGTGTGAGCCGCAATCATATCCATCAAATCAGGGCTCAAGCAATCATAGCTCGTCAGGCCTTGCTTCTCAAACGCCGCTCTAACACCACCCATCTTCGCCGGATCAAAGCCTTGCTCAATAATGCTGCTAACGAACGCAGCAAACTGCGGCTTCTGCCACTTGTCCTGCGCCGATCCGAGCTCGCTGTGAACGAAATCTAAGCCCTTGAACGCATGGTCCGTCTCAATGCGTCCGAACATGTGCACGCCGCAGGACTTGCATGCATTGCGCTGGATCACCGCCGAAGGGTCGACGATCTTCAGTTTGTTGCCGTTCGCGCTGATGCGGAGCTTTTCTCTGGGCACGACGCCGACGATCGAGAACAGAGCCCCATTGGGCTTCCAGCACTTCGAACAGCCGCACGCGTGGTTGAATGCGACGTTCGAGTCGATTGTGACTTCGACGGGCGAGGAAGTGCATTTGCAGCGCAGTTTGCCGCCGGTGCCGTTGTCTGCTTGTTGGCGTGCGATGCCGCTGTCGATGGTGGGGTGGAGTGTTTGCGATGACATGGCTGATGGAGGGTTCGTGGGCTTGCGGGTGAGATTGGACGATTCAATAAGACAGACGAGACGGACAAAAGGTTCTGTAGGATCTTTCACATCTTGTATACTGTGAGGGGCTGCTACATATAATCCTTGTCGCAACCCCTCAGTCAGCCCGCCAACATTCTTCCGAATAGTGGAATAATGTCGCGACGACAAGACAGCGGACTCGGCATCCCATGCCTGATGAGGAAAACGTTCCCGACGAGGCGAGGAAACAATCTTGACCCATTTATACCAACGAGCACTGCTCTAGAGATTGCTGCTAGGCAAAATGGACTCATCGTCGACCCGTGGAAAGACTATTACTTGCAAGGCTGCTGTCGCGTGGGCGGCTGGCGAGGAGCTGAGCATTGAGGAGATTCAGGTCGCGCCGCCTAAAGCTAACGAGGTCCGGATTCGCGTACATTACAATGGCCTTTGTCACACTGATGCGTACACACTGAGTGGAAAGGATCCTGAGGGAGCGTTCCCTGTGGTGCTGGGGCATGAAGGTGCTGGTGTCGTGGAGAGCGTTGGGCCTGGAGTGACGAATGTCAAGCCGGGCGATAATGTTGTCGCCTTGTAGTACGTTTGCACTGATACGCTTACAGCCTTCGTGGATGCAAACAATGATTAGCATACTGATGATACTCTCAGCAACCCCGAGTGCAAAGAATGCAAGCTATGCAAATCTGGGAAGACAAATCTATGCGCCAAGATCAGATTGACACAAGGCAGAGGTGTTATGCCCGACGGAACATCTCGCTTCACATGCAAGGGCAAGCCTTTACTACACTTTATGGGATGCAGCACACTATCGCAATATACTGTCGTCGCCGACGTTTCGGTTGTCGCGGTCGACCCTTCCGCTCCAATGGATCGCGTCTGCCTTCTGGGATGTGGCATCACCACCGGCTACGGTGCCGCAGTAATGACAGCAAACGTCGAGAAGGGATCTAACGTGGCAGTATTCGGCGCTGGATGTGTTGGCCTGTCGGTCGTACAAGGTGCCGTACGCAATGGCGCGAAGAACATCACTGTGGTGGACGTCAACGATTCCAAGAAAGAGTGGGCAGAGAAGTTTGGAGCCACCGATTTCGTCAACCCTTTCTCGCTCAAAGGTGTCAGTCTCACTGACAAGCTCGTTGAGATGACGGACGGCGGGTTCGACTACACTTTCGATTGCACGGGCAATGTTAGTGTCATGCGGGTCGCTCTTGAAGCAACACACAAGGGCTGGGGTCAGAGTATCGTCATTGGAGTTGCCGCTGCTGGAGAGGAGATCAAGACACGACGTAAGTTCTGAGAGTTTCTCACATCGTGTGCATTTTGGCTAATACTGAGAATAGCTTTCCAACTCGTAACGGGACGCTCGTGGAGAGGTTGTGCCTTTGGTGGTGTGAAAGGGCGGTCGCAGATGGGTGGGCTGGTGCAGGACTACACGGACGGCAAGCTGAAGATTGACGAGTTCATCACACACCAGAAGACTCTGGATCAGGTTGGCGATGGGTTCCGCACCATGGCTTCTGGCGAGTGTATTCGGTGTGTGGTCGACATGAGATGAGATGAGATGGCAATGAATACGAAGCACATAGGGAGACGAAACAAACGCAGCATTTGGCATTCGAGCTGCTATGGAGCCATTACTGCCAATGCCGTGAATGTGGTAACCAGCTTGCCGCTTGCCAATCAAAGAGATTTGATCCGCTGTGGACTCTGGTGCTGTGTTGCTGTCATATGTCAACCAGAGTCGCTTCATTTGCTCATGGTGGACAGCGAAAAAGCTGAGTGCCAATGTTCTCATCAAAAAAAAGGGATAGCACCAATGATCTCGCGTACACGCGTTTGTAATTGCTTTCAGACAAGTGTGCGTAACGGTTGATTGCTGCCTCCGAGATGAGATAAGGGTAAGCGTAAAGCGGGAGACGCGGGACATGACGTCAGCGAGGTGCGCACCTCTGTGGGAAGACAAGCTCGCAAGCTTGGATGGGGTGGAGTTGCAGAAGAGTGGGAGAGGAGGAGCGTTAACGGTCCGGGCCTGGAGCTAAGATTCCTATAGAACGCGTGCCTAATAGATTAGCAGCCACGCGTGAAGCCAAACTATCTGAATCCCACGTAGGCGATTATCATTATCGATACATCTCGCGACATCCCTCACGAGCAGTCACTCGCTCCAGTGAATTCGCCGTCGCACGAGATCTGCAAGCCCACAGCTTCTTGGCGCCCGTCGCGGTTGCCTTCACTTGCACTGCTCAGCCTGAGCTCGCGCCTCTTCGCCCTGCACTCGATCGATAAATTTGTCTGACGCGCCACACGCTCTCCCACCCGCACGCAACCCAGCAATTGTTCCCGACCACTCCTACGCAGCATGCACTACCCTTCGTGAGACTGCAAGCCCGGGAAGCGCCGCTGCGCCAACGTCATGTCCACAGCAAACGAGTCCCCATCGCCGGGTGCCATCATCAACACTCCCGACCGCGACCACGCTGCAGACAGCGATGATTCTCTCGCCCGCAAGCGACAGAGATTCAGCGAGGAGCGCGAAGTGCGCATCGAAGCCGACGAGCCCGAAGATCTGGGCGACGATCTAGGCAACGCCATCATGATCGAAGACGATCTCGAAACCAATGCTTACAGTGACTCCTTCCAAGTCTTGGGAACCAAATTCGAAACGACTGCCACCGAGGAATTGAAGCAACTTCAGCGCGTGGTTGCAGGCAATGGTGAGAGCACCCTTATCTGACTTCTTCGTATCTGCCACGCATTGTGTCAAGTTTGATCAAAGGCTACAGGCTAACATTCCTATAGTATTCTTCGACACACCGGTCTTTGCCAAGTTTGTCACCTGGATTGACGAACATCTCGAAGACACCGAACACGACAAGCGCCGTTGGCAATTCAATTATCTAAAGGACGAGCCATTCTTCACCGAATTGGCCGCATTTGCACACAGCGTTCTAGACTGTCCAGATCTGTTCGACCCTAACATATCACCACCAATCATTCGAGAATTGGCAACCCGCTTCTTCGATGCACTTACACGACTTTGCCTTCGCATCGTATCGTTCATCCCAAATCTTCTGGAAGAGCCCTTCATGCGACGCGACTCTGTTCAGCCAGCTGCCGCCGGTCAAGGGCTGCCACTATCTACCTACATCTCGCTATTGGCTACGCTTCTGAATGATCGCATCGCATTTTCGCTTATGTTGCAGCGCCAGTTCGGTGTCAGACCGTTGGCTGGAGCTAGTAGAAACGCGAAGCTTGTTCTGGAACAAAAAACGACTATTCCTTCGCTCAACCGGATCCTCCTGACTCTCAGTATACAGCCGCGAAGCTTCAACGATGCTTGGCCTGTTATTTCGGATGTCATCCACGTACTTGCCGTGGCTTTCAGATCTGCAGATATTGCGTACCATGCTGGAGACGGCTTGAAACACGTGGACGACATGTTTATGGCCATCAACGAGTACGTGGTACCGGCAGTCTGCCAAAAGCACCCAAGAGCGCTCCCGCCAGGTTTTCACGAGCACCTGACTGTACATATGGCGGCCGTCTTGGAGCATTCTGTCACACATCGATCCATGTCATCTGTCCTCGAGGCCTACCACGCAATCACTCGAGTCGACAATGCGCTCCCCTGTGGTATCGTGGACGAGCCTGCCACCGAGTCGAAGCTTAGCGATGCTTGTGGCGGTGATCGCAGGATTCTCGCAGAGCTGCTCCGAGACTTGTGGCTGTTGCAGGTGCTGAAAGGTTACGTGTCGACCGACATCCTGGACATAAAAAGCAAGGGCATCTTGTCCTTGAGGCAATTGCTCAAGGACTCATACCACGCTTACCATAAGAATGGTGGGGACGAACATACAGTCTTGCAGTATCTTGCCCGCTTCCTTCGCATTGGGAACTTCACAGAGTATATCTTTAGTGCCGATTCTCACGCCAGCCTCGTCAAGGAGTGCTCAGATGTTGTGGGCTTCCTAGCTGCTATCGGCACTTATACAAATCACGAAACGGATTTGATTTGGGGCGCGTGCTCAACCAGCGTCGAGGCTGAATTTGTTAAGGCTTCTTTCGAAGTTCTCAGAAACATTCTCACGTACGTCAGGCCACCGCAAGTCCTACACATGGCGCGCAAGTACAGCCAAACCCCGGCATCGGCGCTGGGTCCTTTTGCTGTCCATTTCTTGTCCGACGTCTTCGCCAAATTCCACGCAACGAACGTGAGTGCAGATCTATCGCTAGAGCCTTTGCGCATCAGCTTCGACATTGTGAAGCGTTGCGACTCAGACCCGGCCGCAGCTTCGACGTCTTCGCTGCGGTGTGCTGCAGTCCATGAGATCTCGTTGTTGAACGGTACATCATATGGTGTCGATGAGCGCAAGATCCTGTACGACATGTGCTTCCAAGAAATTAGGAACCGTACAAGACATGCGACGAGCAGCATGCAAATTCTGTTCCTGTTCATGAAACCATCCAACGCTGAAGATGTAGAGCTCATTCTTGATCTCTTCCCTGTCAAAGCTGCTGTTGACGAACTGGAACACTTTGTCTCTAGCAGCACGAGGGATCAGGAGATTGGAGCTCATACCATGCTCGAGGCCGTGAAAGTCCGCTTGCAGCTGGTGTTGTACCTCATTGGTCTTGATGGATTCACAGAAGACAAGGAACTCGAGGAGCGCCTGTGGGCCTGCGCCATTGGCGATGCTGCTTTCAGCAGCCAGGCGCGGGAAGTAGCTCTTGACTGCTTCATCTCGACACCACAGCTCACGAGGAACCCCTCTAGTGTTGGCAAGCTCTTTCATCGTGGCGTCGATCAGTTCCTACCAACTATGTCAGCCGATTGCGCCACTTTGGGCCTTGTTGCCTTCCTACAAGGCAAGGTCAAGGAGGCCGATACGGTCGCTACACTGGAAAACATTGAGTCCATCCTGGAGGACCAATCCTGGCAACAACTCACTCGATTGGCCACTACAACGTCGAGCGACATTGTTGCAGCTGCTGGTATCTCAGCGATCAACGAGGTTCTATTCCCGAAATATATCTTGCGCGACAGTCCTCAGGTCGTGTCTCGCCAAGCAGCATTTGTGCGCAGTCACATTGACTTCTTGCAAAGTTTACAAGACGAGAAGGATGCATCGATACGCCAAAACTCCATTGATCGTGGAATTTCCTTATTAGAGACTGTTCATCACCACAGCAAGGCTTTCAAACCTCAAGTTGTGGGAGACGTGCACCCAATCGAGCTTGCAGGCAACGAAGAGTCCGACCGCATCGAATTCAAGGTACACATCCATGGACCTCAAGGTAGCCCCGTCGAGCGAACTGTCAAAGCGCTGCAAGACTGCCATATTGTCGACTTGGGCAAAGCACTACAGTCTACCAGCGGTGTCGCTGACCATGACCTTGTCCTCAATGGTTCTCTCTCGCGCTTAGAAGACATCTCGGATCAGACCCTGCACGAAGCCGGTATCAAAGCATCTAGTGTGGTGTCAATCCGCCCACGCTACACATTTGACTGCGACTTCGAGAAAGTCTTTGCGTCGACTAGTCCTGTCGAGAGCGAAATTCGTGCAAAATTTCAACACCTAGAATCTTTGCTTGACGGTCCTGAGGTGGTTGCCGAACGGGTAGGTTGAGTCCTTTTTAGCATGTTTTGTATCGTTGCCACTGACCTCCTCGCTACAGGTGTATAATTTCCTCTCTGGAGTGTCGCCACCGATGTCGACTCGTCGGCACGTACTTTCGCACGATGTCTCGCTCGAAGTGGTGTTCCCTCACGATCGACTATGGAGAACAATGTACTCCATCAACGTACTATCAAGCCATCTGCGAGAGTGCAATAAGCTGGGCGTTGCCGATCAAGCATTCATCCTTCATGGTGCAAAGCTTCTTTCTGACCTGCTCCTGGACTCCTCGAGGCCGCTCTCTGGCGTCGTTCTACTCAAGTGCTTTCCCAGTCTCGTTGGCTTCTTGCAAGGTGAAATCGAACAGCCAAAGTTGTCCACGAGTCTGCGTGTAGCTAATATCCCTACAGAGCGCCCGCAAAACAGCCCGCCTCCCCCTTACATTGGAGAACCAACGAAGCTCGGTCTTCGTTTGTTTGAGATCATCGAGAAACTTGAGCACATCAGCGCCCCTTCCATGTTGACATCGTCGCAGCAAGCCTTGGCAATGCGAGCGGATCTTGCAAAGCTCGCGTACGCTGTCCTTTTGCAGTTGGCAAGGACCGACGGACTGTGGCCTGAAATCGACAAGAGTGACGCGTTCACGAGTGCGCACAAGACTCTTCTTCTTTGCAATGACCCCAGCATATCGCAATCAATGTCAGCCATCATGGCTGATTTCGTGAAAGAAAAGCCCGAGCTTGCTACGCGCTCTTATATGAACACACTGCTCGCCCTTCTGCCAGACGCATTGAGCCAGCATTGTTCTACCTCTGGCTTCTTTGTACTTTTCCGAGAAGTCCTCCTGGTCGACCGTAGGGCCAGTGACAATGATGCCAGCATCAGATCGATCATTGACAAGCTCGTATGGCACTTGTGGAGATACCGACACATTGAAACTGCCGATAATGCGGTGCTGGATTCGACCTTCTGGAACCTACTTTCCTTGTTGAATTGCGCAATTGATATTCTCAAGAGCTTCAAGAAGCCTTTGTCACTTGGCACTCTCGCGATGGATCTCCACAGCCGTCTTCTATTCTGCGACCCTCCTCGTACCCAGGCTGGGTCGGCACTTGAAGATTCCGTTGAAGTTCCGACAGCCAACCTGGCTTTACGTTCAAATCTTAATCAAGTCGACTCCACAGCTGCCACCAGACAAGCAGTCCAAGCAGAGCCCGAAATCTCCGTCGGTCAGAATGTTCCGAGACCTCTGTATCATATACACTCGAGGGCCGTGTGCTTGGAGATTGTGCGCAAGCTCTGCGATAATGCAGAAGCCCTTGCGTGGCTGATTGACCGGGCGACATCTGTAACACATCAAGTCTCTCGTTGTCCGGTTGGCGCTTTCCCAACTGGCACTTTCATCAGAGGCCCGGATGCAAGCTCTGGACTCACAAATCTCGGCATGACTTGTTACATGAACTCTTTGCTGCAACAGATCTACTCCAACATCGAGTTCAGAAAGTTCATCTTTGACATACCTGTGTTGCATTCTTCGGAGCCTGATTTGATTGGCCATGTCAAGCACTTGTTCGCTGAGATGCAGGATTCCAACCTGCCGTGCGTCGACACCCAAGCACTCGCCAAGTATCTGAACATCTCTGTGGAGAACCAGGAGGATGTTCACGGCTTCTACACCATCTTCATGAGCGCTTTGGAACAATGTTTACCAGACCCTGCAGCTACCGCTGCCTTCAATCGCATGTTCTCGGGCAAACTCGTAACGCAAGTGCAAGGATCTTGCGGCCATGTTTCTGCTCGTACCGAACCATTCAGTGATCTCTCGATCACTGTGCAGAACAAGACAAGCTTAGCTGACAGTCTCGATGAGTTTGTGCAGGGCGAGCCAATGCAGGGCGCGAACAAATACAAGTGCTTGTCATGCGATGCTGAAAATGGTGGTAAGCTGGTCGACGCAATGCGCAGGACATGTTTGGAAACTGTGCCTGACCATTTGACCGTTTGCCTGAAACGATTCACTTTCGACATGATGGGACAGGAATCAAAGAACAATGATTTCTTCCAGTTCCCCGAGCAAATCGACCTTGCCAAGTACAAGCGCGACAGCCTCGAGAACACCGAAGAGCCAGTTCAACCGGACTTCTTCAAGCTTGTGGGAGTCATTGTGCATTCTGGTATCCTGACATTTGGTCACTACTGGTCTTATGTTCGTCAACGCTACCCTGACCACCGCATCTCCGAGTGGGTCAGACTGGAAGACAACCACTTCCGCCCTGCCAGAGGCTTCGAGGAAATTCGAAACGAGTGCTTCGGTGGTAGCAATCGCACGCACAACGGATACGTGCTGTTCTATCAACGTGAAGCTTCGTTCGAGACCGCGGCGTCGGCGATCAAGTCTCAAGATGGACTCATGGGCTACAGGTTGCCGCCTCGCGTACAGTTGCCCGTCGAATTATACCAGGAAATCCACCAGCAGAACGTTGAGCGCTATCGCACTGCTCAGCCTTTTGACGACAGCTTCCACAAACTTGCCATGGACATCATCCATGAGTATCGTGCACACGAGTCGGGTGGCGTGGACAGCGCTAGCCCGACTACTCCAGATGCCACACAATCGCGCGATGAGCAGCTGGTGATACTGGACAGGTTACAGTTGCACACCTCGCTGGCTCGATTCGCATTCGAATACATCACGCGAGTATTACTCAGCGAGAGGGTCCACCCAAAGCTACTGCAATTTGTCACGGCTTTCAAGAACCTGGCCTGCGTCGATACAAGACTCGCACGTAGCTTCATTGAGGAGGTTTGTGGTGACCCGGAGATCTTCCTTCGAATCATCGACCACGACGAATGTGACTCCCGGCATGTTCTCAAGATGTTGCTGAGGGATTGTCTTGCTGCCATCAGAGACGACAACTCGGATGGATCCTTTGGCCTGCTGGTGCAATACGTGACCGCGCACGCTTCACTGTTACCTCGGATTAGTACTCGTTACCATAGGTGGTTCGACTACTTCTCTATGCCGTTCGACGTGAAGATGTTTGGCGCCGACGAGAGCTTTGTGGTCCTGAATGCAGGCTACTTTGAATGGATTCTGGAAACAGCAGTCGACATCCCCTGCAACCCTTCGCGACACCCAGATCAACAATACCTCATACATGCGGCCAAGAAAGGGAAAGCCTCGTACTTGCCGTTGTTCCACTTCGTTCAACTGTTCTTGATGTCAGGTGGTGCTTTCGACAATCTGGACAGTTTCGATGACTTCGGCCACGATGGAAAATACAAAGCGGCACGTGCTCTAGTGCAGCATCGTAGGGATACCCGGAATCCTCGCTTCGACTGGATGTTTCTTGCCTCCTTTACCGAATTTAATGGGCTCACTTGGGACCAGTTTGCTCCTGCTAACCTCGTCCGTGCCATGGCAAGTTCGCCCGATTCGAGATTTAGACCTCTGCTCGCTCAATCCTTGGTTTCCTGCTTCCAGAACAACCAGGACTACAGGCCAGCGCTATTTATGATGACCACAGGCTTCATCATCGCCTGCGGAGATGAATGTCCTGTCCCAGTATCGAGTGTTCTGAGTGCCATGGTTGAAGGCGTCAAGCAGTTCGAAAGGCCACCTTGCAAGCTAGCTTTTGAGGTCTTCGACACTGTCATTCCGTCAGCACCTCTCGCTGTGCTGCGTTCCATGGGTGCATGGGCGCCTGAATGGTTACTACCAGAGCATGGAAATTCGAAGCGTACTACTAATTGGCTGCGTACGCGTGTCTTCACCATGGAGCCAGTAAACACGGACCCAGAGCATCCGACCGTTTGGGGTACCGCGGTGGACGTCGCTCGATCCCGTAGCGTGCGCACAGTCTTTGAGGGCTGCAGGCATCACTTGCTGGAAGCGCACGAGGTCGATGATACCGGCGCTTTCCCGCAAATGCAGATTGTTTTACACGACATGGCGGAGTACTTTGATCGTTTGCTCAAAACGTGCAGCGACATGTTGCAAATTCAGCATCTGCAGAGATCCGAGAACGGTACCGAGGAAGCCGAGGAATCCATTGTTTATGAGGACGAGGTCGCGGAGCCAGAATCGTCAAACACAAACGACATTCCTGTGCTGAGCAACCAGATGGCTGAGGAGATGAGGTTGGCTGTTCGTGTCAGACAGGATCTACTCGCGCTGCGACAGCAGTTGCAGAGCTGGAACGAGGAGCAAGAGCCGCTCGAGGAGGAAGGCGAGAGCAGTGCTTTCGATGAATCGGAGGACGATGATTTGTGAATGACACAAGTTACTACTTCAATGGAGGAATGATGGAGATCCGACCGATTGTCTTGCAGCTTCGCAATAAACGAAAGACCCAACGTGTGAAGAGAATAACACGATGTTTACAGCAGAAATCCAACAAATGACAGCAGGAGTTGGCTGCGGCGCCCGAAGTGGTTGGGCGGAGGAAGCAAGACAGAGACGATGATGGTAATGTCTTCACGTGACAAATGACAACAATTGGCGGCAAAGCAATTATTTTCTTTGGGGCGAAACAAGAATGGGTACGATGGGGGGTTTTTTTTTTCTTTTGGAAGCATAGCGAGAGGAGCAAATGGAAATCTTTTGGGCAGTCTCGACGATTAGTAGACAGAAACTACATGTATTCGACTTGGTCTCTTTTGGCATTTCTTGCTGTGCTACTAGCGCATTTCCATCTTCGCAAAGTGTCACTCAAGCGTACTCTCACGACTAGTGACGGAACAGGCGCAGCAATAGCAGGAATCTGGGCACGAAAGGGGGAACCGATGATTCGAGGCACGCTTTAGAAGCAGATGCGTTTCGACAAGGCAATCTGATTGCGAATCATGAGTGGTAGGAGACATCAAGCTTGTTGCTCGGCTGTGCTTGCGCATATGATCGCCACGTGTCGTCTGGGGGCTATGGAGGCACCTTCCTATCAAAGCATACTGTGCGAAAATGGCGGCGAATGAGCGCTGCTTCTTCGCGGAGCACCGATGGGACATGCTGCACGATGCGACGCGCCACAAGTTGGTGGAGATGCGGGCGCGGGAAGTGCAACTTCATTTCATTGGCTCGCGGCCCAATGGGTCACACGCTACCAAGGGTACTATCGGGGACTTGCAGTTGCAGGAGCATGACCACCCTCCCTTGCTTGCTTTGCATTGATAGGGTGGAATGAGAGACACAATGTGGTTGGGTTTCGAGCAATAGCAATTGGTCGCAAGAGATGCTTCATCAACGTTTGTTGTATAATATGTGTGTTTCTTCTAATATTGCACGACGATCGCGGTCTCTCTCTTGTGCCGCACTGTAGTCCATGCGTGAAACGGCTGTATTCACTTCTTCCATACAAGTTCCGGAGTATTGTCTGTGATAGGCGCCCTGCCGTGACTGCGCCCCCCATGCATACCTCGCCTGTCCTGTGCAGCCCCGCGCATTACCAATCCATGCAAGAATGAGCAAGACTGCTCGACTTTATCCGTTTACAACGAGCTCTTTCTGTTCGACGCGCGACCTCTTGCGCAGTCGCTCCACCCCAATACTCCCAATTATGAACGCGAGAGGAGACTCGGGGTATCGTGGTCCCGTTTGCGAAGATCAGGCTGGCATGGATGCAAGAGACGGGAGGTGATCATCACATGTGCCTTGGGTCAGCCCAGCCAGGGATTCTGCGTTATGTCGCTTCGAGATACTATGCATGCAAGAATCCATATCATGCGGGAAGAGGGAGGGCGCACCAGGTTGTTTTGAGGCCTCGCATATTCGTTCCGTCCTGCAAGGCGAGAAGCTCTTCGGGCTCTGGACTTGAGCTGAGAGAGAGAGACAGAGAGAGAGAGACTCGCCGATGCCCAAAAGCAAGTCCTCAGGCTGCAGGATGAGCAGAAGGCAACTGGCGAATGGTCTTTCAACCAATACAACGTCGCAACGTGTATGGCGAGAGCCTGACCGCTTCGTTCGCATCGCCTCTTTTTTGCGACCTTCTCCTCGACTACACACCACAATGTACCACACGCCGTTCCAGCACGCGCAGTCACGCTACCTGCACTCCTAACGTTGGAGCTTCCATAAAGCGGCCTCCAAGTCTCCAAAGCTTCCGATGGGGACAGTATCATCCAAAGTGGCCGTTCGACTAGGTCCATTGCCTCGAATGAGTTTTGTCGTTCATCTTACCTCTCCAGCTCCTGCATACTCCTTTTTCGAGCGTCAACAATCGGAACCCGTTCATGGCTGACATCCTCGAAACCCTAGATCGGAACGAAGAAGAATCGAGAACGAAGTTAGTTGGAAGTCGACGTGACAGTGTTCTCAACCAGCCCGCCAGATTCACCTGGACTCCACTCCGCAACGCTCGAAAAGAAATCCGGTTGTGCAACATCGAGCCAGGATCCAATGGTTCTCAGGTCCGTATCAGTCTTCGTGTTGTCGAGCTGGAAAAGAGTGCTGGTGAGTACACTTGTCTGTCGTACGCATGGGTCAAAGAGCACACAGATGCCGGTATCATATTGAACGACGAATATTGTCCGGTAACTCGCAACTTGCACCATCAGCTGTCCAGGCTGCGGGCTCTTCGTCATGTCCAGGACCTTTGGGTCGATTCTATATGTATCGATCAGAGCACGACCACAGAGCGAAGCATCCAGGTAGCGCTCATGGGAACGATCTTCTCGAATGCTAGCCGAGTTCTCCTCGCCGTCGATGAGGAAGGCTTGCTGTTGCAGCCTTCTGTGCTCCAAGAAGCATTGCGAGACGTATCACGTGGATCACATCTTCGCAAGTTTGATTGCCTCACCGCCAGCGACCCACCCGCCGACAGTGTTGCCGCCGACCAATTGCGCCGGATAATCAATGCGTCGTTCTGGAGTCGATGCTTTACCGTCCAAGAAACAGTGCTTGCTAAAGAAGCGATGGTCGTTGGTGAATGGGGAATGATACCTTTCTCCTCCCTCGTCAACCTGTCCAAGGTCTATGATAAGCACAGACAAGCGAATTGCTGCGCCTCGTACGTCGATGCTCTGCCGAAAGACCTCAGGTCGAGTTGCTATCAGGTGGGCTACCAGAGTGTGGCTGAAAGCCAACCGTGATCTTGAAGATCCATACCAATGACTGTGTCGCAGTTGGTCACCCACATCTCCAACCTGAGCTACGCCCAGCAACACTTGCGTCAGGAAGGCCAGGGATATCATCTCGTTCAGCTGTTGCAGATGTTCCGGGGATTGAAAGCGACGAAGGACAGGGACCAAGTCTTTGCGTTTTATGGCCTGGCCAGAGGCAGTTTACCGGCACCGGATTATGAATGCACGGACGAAACTGTGTTTCTCAGAATAGCCAGATGGCTGCTGGAGAATTGCAACAACAACCTCTTGATGCTCGCCATGGAACTTCGTTCGAATCCTCGACTTCCTTCGTGGGTGCCGGACTGGTCAAGCGAATGTCCTTACGATAGCAATGCCTGGAGGCGAAGACTTCATTGCCTGAGTCTTTACAATAGCGCAAAGGGCATCGAATGTTCGATCCGATTCGCAGACTCCAAAACGCTCTGCCTTGTCGGTGTCAAGGTTGACACGGTCGCTGATGTGGTGGAGCAGACCATTGTAAGCGATGATGTTACTGAGCATGCGGCGTTGATAAGACTGTGGCGAGATTTTGCCTGCTCTTCGGCGAACGGCCAGCATCTTCCAGATTCGTTCTGCAAGATGCTGATCGAGGGGTGTAAGCCTCAAGAACCAGGTAGAATTGCAGCTGCCGACGCGAGCGATGTCAATTTATGCAGGCAGATGCTTGCCCGCATGCTTGCCGATGACAGCTTTGACGACGATTCCGAGGAGTTCATCCTTATTCGCCAAAATCACCTGGCAGGACTTTGGAACCGAAAGTTGTTCCGTACAGCTGAACGAAGACTGCTGGGTCTTGGAACCGCCGATCTAGTGCCGGGTGATCATGTGTACGTGCTCGGTGGAGGACGAGCACCTTTCATTCTCCGGCAGATACCAGGAGACTCTGAAGTCCCGTTCTACATGCTCATAGGACATGCATATATCGACAGTCTCATGGACGGCGATGGTGTTGGTCCAGATGCGGTGTTGCGAGAATGCCGCCTCGTATAACATGACTCTCCCTCGTACTGGAAGGTCACAACTTTGACCCTCTCTGTTCTGGCCCTTCTTGCTTCGGTGCAGATGTCGTGGGTCTCATGGTAGTCGAGGCGAAGCTTTGCGCCTGGTACCACGAGAGCAAAGATTTGACATCTACCCGGGAGAATGGCGAGTGACCCGCAACGAGAGTGTCTCACCATGGCTAGAGGTGTGCATGGCCATGGAAATTCACATGCCTGGTCGAAGGACGAGCTCCATCATGCAGACTTCGCAGACCATCGAGCTGGCAAGGGTGCACGACAAGGTTGAGCATCACATCATCATGCTGCACTGCCCCATAGTCCGGCAGGCACGAGACGACGCCGCTGCAGCCGGCATAATTGACTCGATTGACTGGGTATCCCGCCGCCGACCTGACTCGGCATGCCACGACTGCCTGTGGATCTACCGTATTCTTTGGTTCTTGCCGAATGTCCATTGATCCTTGTTCTCTTGTTTTCTTCTCGTCAATTCATTCTTGAGGAGGAGGCGGAGGAGGAGGAGGAAGAGGATCCGAAGTAGGGCCCCAGACACCAATCTGAGGAGCTGGTTTCCTGAGTGGCCTTGACCTAGGCATATCGAGAAGCCGAGATGATGGCGTAGGAGTGTCTGCTGTGGGATTGACGGAGACGATGTCGGCGCCGTGGATGTCCGATGTCGATCCTGGAGGCGGACGAGCAATCGAATGTCGTACGTTTGCCGTTCGTGATGTTGACCTGGCGGTAGGGTTTCGGCACCGGCGGGGCGTTTGCTCGTCGTCCCTCGCCCGCCCATGGCGTTGAACGCTCGGACGCCATCATTTGCTAGGACATAGAACATTATCACCAAGTGCAATCCATGCTATTTACAGCCGCACCGTATCTACTTGTTTAGTGACGCAGGCGCAATGGTTCATACTTCTGTCGTCCTGTTCGTTAAAGCCCACTTTCAAGCTCGCTCCGTCTGGCTCCGTCTCGTTGTCAGGGGTTGGTTTGGAGCTCTAAGCCGAATTCTGGTTTGTCGTGTTCGTCCCCACTGGGCTGCGGGACGGATAAGCCGATGATCGCCAGAATGATGGCAGGCTAGGGAGTCTCTGTATAAGCATCGATAACCTCTGTTAATGCCGTACGGGGCTAGCTCGCTGGTATACTGGCCCAGCAAAACAAAACCGCCGTCAGGCCCCGGTGACATACTCTGCGCAACTCGAGAGGCCTCAGCTCTGGGGTGCCTCTCGGCAGAAACGCCCAGTAGATCTCGGCCACATCGGCAATCTGATTAGTAAGATCTCACGACGGTTAGCGACGAGCTAGCCGTACCATCCCATCCTGTAGCGGCAGACTTAGCTGTAGTGAAGTCCAGCGTTGACGTACCACAAGGCGCAATGACATGCGGCCACCAGACGGGTAGGAACAGACGTTCCTCGCAGGTGAGGTGCCACGAAGCACGTGGCTCGCGCGCGCCCACCCGGTCACCCGAGACCGAGACCTTCATGTCTCAACCCTGCGGAGATCTCATCGCACAGCACGAGGGGCGAGGGTTGGAGACTGCAAAACATAGTTCGCACGACGCTGCAGAGGCGCCCTGTCGGGAACGCAGGAACAGTGCAGTAGTGAGAGCGGCTTGGAGATACAGCAGTACATGGTAAGATTCCGGACGAGAAACTCTTGGCATTCGTTGCGCGTCTGACTCGACGTTGTCTGGCCGCCGCTCTGCGGCTGGGCTCTAGCCAAAAGAGTGTGTGTCGTGTTGTGTCGTGCGGAGAAGGGGTGTGCTGCCTTCATCGAGAGAGGCCTTGATGACTATGGCTGTTTTGGCGATCTATGTAAACGTACACAAGAAGTATCGAGCCCACAACTCGCCCAGAAAGATGCAGTGTATATAGCGATGCGGCGGTTGAGGGTGGGAAGTTGTGTGGCAGGCCGTACGAAAATCTATGATCTGCAAATGTCTGCATGTGTTACTCGACAGTTCTCCACGAAAGCTCCCACGAGAGGCACATGACAGCTGCCTGAACCCGGAAAGGACACAATGAATCGGCAACACTGACTCATATTGGTATGGTCTGAAATTATCTTATGCCTGAAATATACGTCTACAGCATCGCCCCATCCCGACGTGATTCAAAACGTAGTCTGAGCCAGCCGGCTTGCAGCATTCCTAGCATCGACCCTATCATCATCTTCCTCCTGTACCTTTGATAGCGAGCTAGCAGAGCTCGTGGCTCTCTTGCGACCACCTGCACCGTCTTCTCCATCGTCGGCGCCGCCTGCGCCGTCTTCGCCCATTCCTGGCATGGAGCCGGAGATGGACCGGTTCAGGCCGTCTGGCCTTCTCGCAACACCGCTCCATGCGTCACCCTTGGGGCCTTGCGAAGAGGCCATTGATGAACGTCTGATCTGTGGGTGTGACTCGCGGCCGAGACGAGAGAGGCCACCGGAAGCGTCGATTGCGCGGATGTCGGGACGGACTTGCTCGAGGGTGGCGAGGGTGCGACGCTCGTGCTCGATTTGGCGGATGACATATTCGCGGATGGCGGAGCGCAGGTCTGCGGATGTGCGGGCGAACCACTTGCGTTTCTCAAGGAGTAGGTTCGAGGTGACGCGTTGAGTCTTTTGTTGCAGATAGCTCTCGTGGCTGCGTGCTTCGTCCAGAGCTGAGATTGCTTCGTCGACCTTGTCGCGCTTGACGCTCGAGCTTGCTTTTAGTCTGTCTGCTGCACTGAGCTTGGAGCGTGTCGCCTGCTGAGCTTGGGTGAGCTCTCGCAGGAGGATGTGGCGGTTGGTAAGCGTCTCCTTTACGACGAAAGCGTCGCTTGAAGCGTATGCCAGTGGATCAGAAAGGGTTGTGGCTTCAGCAGTGCCTTGCGCAGCGTGGTAGTCACCTGTGGTCTGGATGACTTTGCCGATTTTGCGGTATGCATTACCAAGACCAGGGTGGGTTTCCTGCACTGCCAGTCCTGCGATCTTTGTGCCGAGATCCGATTCGGAGACACCAAGAGCTAGAAAAGAAGTCAGTTTGTGGCATCATGATTCTTGTTCGCCGAGACTAACCTCTCCTGTTCTTGACGACTTTGTCGACCTTCTGTTGGACATCCATGCTGCTAAGATAGAAGCCTTTCACCAAGGGTCGGCTCTCCAGCAGTTCGGGGTTGTCATCTGGTGGTGGCGCAAATTGCTTGAGCATTTTCCTGCGCATGCCGGTCGCAGGCTGCTTCTTCCTCACAACAGGGCTGTAACCGAAATCGCTTTCCACGAAGAAGACCATCTCCTCGTCCCTCATAAGGACTTCGTTGCTGCAGATGTTGTTCAGCCATCGCTGCAAAGACGCTTTCGTGCGAGCCTCGTCCTCGTCAGTACCCAATCCCGCGGAAGTGAAGGATGGAGGCACAGAAGGCACGAGTGCCTCGGGATTGGACGCTTGTAGATGTGTGCACAGCTTTTGGAATTCGGGATACGTGCGGCGGATGTCGCGGAATTGGGTTGTTCGGAATTTCGGGAGGTTTGTCTGAGCATGTGTAAGTGTCTGGTGTTCACGTCGAGTAGGCGGCAGAAGTCATACGTATACGTCAAACCTCAGGATCGCATCTTTCTTGCCTGTCCGCTCGAGTCCTGTGATCTTCGCCTGCAGCTTGTACTGCGGCTGCTGCCTCTGCTGTGCGGGGTGCGGTGCAGCACCGTGATATCTTGCAGCGCTCTGCGGTCTGCGGTTCTCGGGCTCGGCTTGTCTCTGTCCGTCGGCATTGTAGTCTCGTTGCTGCTGTTGCGCATGCGCTTCGTTCTGTGGCTGCCATTGCTTCTGCTGCTCTTGTTCCCAGCCGCTACCAGGTCTCTCAATGCCTTCGCCTGAGCTGGTGTGGCTCACGGCGGGCGGGGGGAGGTCTTCCCGACTGACATTCCCATCGCCGAAGCTCTGCCTGGAGGCTTCTGGACTGCTGGCCCAGGGCGAGCTACCGCCAGCGAAGCCAGCCGAAGCAGAATAGTCCATCCTGGGAGTTGGCGGGCCCTCACGGTATGAACCCTCGAGGTATGCGCGCTCGCTGGTGCGGCGTTGGAAACGTAGGTTCTGCGGATGCGGCTCCACTGGACGCTTGCCTGCGGAGATGTCGCTGGGTCTCGGGCTGGAGTAATCGCTGTAGTCGCTGGGGCCGGGCTGTTCGTTGTTCATTGAGTCGTCGCAGCACGCATCGTGGTGTGGTGTTGTAGTGTTGTCGTCGTTGTGGTAGCCTGTAGACAGCTGGTGGGAGCGACTGCGGACGGCAGTTGACGAGAGCTGGACTGCGCGGACGTGGGGAGAAGCTTTGGGCAGGCAGGGATCGTCATCGTGAAGACCACGCCTGTAAGGCTATTGTGCCCCTACTCGCGTGCCAACTAGCAGTGTCGCAGTGCTAGGCATGTGGAGACGGTCCTTATAATCTGATATAGATCAATACATCAGGCATGTTGACGCGATGGCTGTGTAATCGGCACAGCGCAGTGAGTCTGCGGGCCACTTCACAGAGATATTTCTCTCACTCTGCATCCAAATATGCCGCTGTTGTAACAGACGGCTCAACAGCGGCCAACGCGGCTCTGGATCGCACAAGAAACATTGGAATTATAGCACACATTGATGCCGTAGGTAAAGATTGAATCAGCCATCCATCTGCCCCGAACTGACAGGGTGGCAACAGGGCAAGACAACCACCACAGAGCGCATGCTCTACTACAGCGGCTTCTCACGCCGCATAGGAGATGTCGACGAAGGCAGCACAGTAACAGACTTTCTTCCCGCTGAGCGTGCCCGCGGGATCACCATCCAGTCTGCAGCCATCACCTTCTCCTGGCCGCCTGGAGCTACGCCAGCGAAGACAACTACCAGCACACCACGATCGTCCATTCCTCACAACATCAACTTGATCGACACGCCCGGCCATGCGGACTTCACCTTCGAGGTTCTACGATCCCTAAGAGTGCTCGACGGCGCAGTCTGCATTCTTGACGGCGTCGCAGGCGTCGAAGCCCAGACTGAGAAAGTATGGGCTCAAGCTGATGCTTATGCAATCCCACGCCTGATCTTCGTCAACAAGCTAGACAGAGAGGGTGCCGCGTTCGCCAGAACTGTCAAGGAGATTGGTTCCAGGCTTGACGTCTGGCCAGCACTGTGCGAGATCCCCTGGTGGGACGAGCAAGGCAAACTCATTGGCGTTGGAGATGCGATTGGCCTGAAAGGCATGCTCTGGAAGCAGGGTGGAGATGGAAAGGAAATCACGGCGTATGCAGCTGCTGAGATCGAGAAGCAGGACTCAAAGCTGGCTGCTGAGTTGAAGCAGGCTAGAGTGGCGCTGGTGGAACTGCTTTCCGAGCACGACGACGAAATGGTTGAGAAGTTTCTCGAAGCGGACGAAGATCATCTCGCGATCACCTCGCAAGACATAACAGCAAGTCTGCGTCGATGCGCTTTGCAATACCCACAGCAAGTCGCTCCAGTTTTCGCAGGTGCCAGTTTCCGCAATATCGGAGTACAGCCACTGCTGGATGCTGTGGTGGACCTTTTGCCATCGCCAATCGAACGCCCAGACCCCGAGATGAGCGTCAACACATCTACGCCAACGACAACACTCTCTACCTTCCTTTCTGGTGCACCCAGCAGTGGCTCAACCGGCAAATCTTCGAAAGCTCTCAGTAGGGACAAGGCACAGACCGCCATCCAAAATATCACCGCCTGCGCCCTAGCTTTCAAAGTTGTCGCAGACCCTCGTCGTGGCGTTTTAGTCTACGTCCGAGTATACTCTGGATCACTGGACCACAACGTTGCGATGTGGAACACCAATCTCCAGCTGACGGAGCGTGCCCAGAAACTTATGAGAATGTATGCCAATGATGCTGTCGATATCGACGCCATTCACGCCGGCCAAATTGGTGTCATTCCAGGCTTGAAGCATACACGTACTGGTGATACTTTGGTTGCCTATGCAGGCGCCAATCCCAAGACGGGACCTCCAGGCGACGCGCGAACGATGCAACTGAAGCCGATTGATGTGCCACCACCGGTCTTCTTCGTCAGTGTCGAGCCTCAAAGTTTGGCAGAGGAGAGGAGTGTAAAGGAGAGTCTGGAGTCGTTGCTGAGAGAAGACCCAAGTTTGCACGTCTCGATCGACGAGGAGAGTGGACAAACACATCTCGCCGGGATGGGCGAGCTGCACCTTGAGATTGCCAGAGACCGGTTAGTGCAAGACCTGAAAGCGAAAGCTCGCATCGGTCAAATCGAGATCGGATATCGTGAAGCCATCACCACAGGCAGCGGCGAAATCACAGAAACCTATGACCGCGAAATCTCAGGCAAGAGCTCTAAAGCCGCTTGCACGGCGACTGTCACGCCATTGGAAGATTCCGACGACGCCAACACGGCTCAACACATCTTCCGCCTCCCAGACAACAACCTCCTCACAGTCCTAACACCAACTCTCAAATCAGATGGCTCGCCAATCACCCCCGAAACGCCAGGCCTACCCGCCACCCTCCCCCTCCTCACAATCCTCCAATCCCTCCAGACCGGCGTCTCAGCAGCCCTCGCCAGAGGACCAACATACACCTTCCCCCTGCA
Organism: Pseudopyrenochaeta terrestris; assembly: GCA_022813475.1. NCBI lineage: Eukaryota > Fungi > Ascomycota > Dothideomycetes > Pleosporales > Pseudopyrenochaetaceae > Pseudopyrenochaeta > Pseudopyrenochaeta terrestris. The sequence goes on from JAKLMJ010000018.1 coordinate 723,379, forward strand.
CTCCACTTCCATAACCCTCACCCTCGACCCCTCAGCTCACATCTTCCCCACCACCACGCCCGCAGCTCTCAGCTCCGCCGCCCGCCTCGCGGTGCAGAAGGCTCTGCGCGCCAGCTCTGAAAGCTCGCCTGCGGTTCTCATGGAACCCGTCATGAACGTCGCCATCGCCGTCGACGAAAACAGCCTCGGCTCCGTCGTCCACGACCTCTCCTCCGCGCGCGGCGGCAACGTGCTCTCGCTCGACGCCGACGAAGCGCTGTCTCTCACGCCCACAGCAAACGTCAACGGTCCGCTCGTCGATGTGCAACGGATTTACACGCCGCCGGACCCGTTTCAGAGCTCGGCTGGTGCGGATGTTGGGAGCGACGCAGGGAGTGCGATGCGCACTGTTACGGCAAGAGTGCCGCTTAAGGAGATGGTGGGGTATTTGAAGCATTTGAGGAGTCTGACGGGTGGACGGGGGACTTTTACTATGGCTGTTGATCGCTTTGAGAGGATGGGTGGGCAGAGGATGAAGGAGGTTGTTAAGAGGATGAGGGGCGATTATGAGTGATTTGCTTCAGTGAAGATGATGCTCTTTTTTTGATCGTGCGGGAGAAGATGATCATGGAAGGAGTGATGAGGGGATTGGGGAGGGGAGGGTGTACGATAAGGTATGTGTTGGGAGAGGATTTGTATGATTAGGTATAGAGCATTTGTAGAGAAGGATTTAGATGTTGTGAGAAGGAAAGCCTTGCAGTACGCTCATCATAGTGCCAGAAGTAACTTGTAAGCTTTCCGTGAAATTGTGTACATGTGCCCCATTTCGGAGCATCGCTACGATGAGACTGAGCACTACACAGCCCTCCATGCTTCCGTCTAGGAAATCAAATTTTCCAAACCATCGGGTATCATCCATCCATATCCCTATCTCTACATGGATCCCACACCACCACCCCCAGCAATCAACACTGAAACGCCACTCCTTGCCTCTTGACCATATTCGCTCCTCCACCCGCAAACCCAGTGCCGTCAGACTTCAACTCCACCAATCCTCTCTCAGCCTTATCTTTCTCCTTCTCCTTCCCACTCTGACCAGCTTTACTCTTCTTCACTTTCCACCCGGCAGTCACGTCTTCCTGACAAACATAACACCTCACCGCGTCATCATGCTCTTTGTCGTGCGCGCTCTTCTCCGCCACGCGCTGGAACTTGTCACTACAAGGCTTGCACAGCACGTGGCCGCAGGGTTTGGCGAGCACGGCTTTCGTGGCGTTGGAGAGGGGTTTGGAGCAGCTTGGGCAGGTTCTGGTGGCTGGTGTTGTTGTTGTTGAGTCGGCGGTTGAGGCTTTGTTTTCTGAGGTGAAGTGCACGGTTACTAGTGATTTGAGGGATATGTCGTGTGGTTGATCGGCTGCGGCGGCTGGGCAGGTTGGATGTTGTTTGGGCGGTTTGAGCGCTGCTTTTTGCGCGGCGGGGATTTTGCCGGGGACCCAGAAGGAGGGGAGGTCTTGGGATGATGAGTTGTCGCCTTTCTTCCTGCTCTTGCTGCTGTTGGCGAGATCTTGCAGCTCGGCCTCGTCGAATTCGAGTTTGCGCTTGGCGCCCTTGTCGCCGCCTCCGCCTTCGACGTCTTGCTCAATGGTGATTTTGCCGTCTTTGCGCCCTACGATCTTCTCTCCCAAGCCGCTTGATCGCGCGCTCAAACCGGCTTGCACTCTCTCGAACTCTTCCACTGCTCGCGCTTGTGCTTCCGCATCTTCGATTTCTTTCTCCTCGTTGTCTTCCAGTTTTCGCTGCTCGGCTTCTTTTTTCAGGCGCTTCAGTTCCTTGTTCTGCGCGAGCAGGTTGCTGATGGCGCATTCGCGGCAGAAAAGGTGGCCGTGGCTAGGACATGAGACGGGATCTCGGGATGGGAGGAGGCAGAGCTGGCATGATCCAAAGGGAAGGAATGAATCGCGCGTTAGACGTGTTGAGCGGCTGCCCCAGGAGCTTTTCAGCTCGTTGCGCTCGTGGGCCGTGAAGAAGGCGAGAGAGGTGTTTCTTTTGCCTGCGTCGTCAGCTGGTGCGAGGATTGCTTGAGGGCGCGGTGGGACGCTTACTGTGAGCCATGGTTGATTTGCTCTCTCAGCAATTGGGAGTGTCGAGCAAATATATATCGCAATCGCCTGAAGTAGTTTGCGATCGGGCTAAGGACGGGCTTCTAGAATCACATGCAATCTGGGGAGAAAGTGAAGCAGACGTCATGGCGCCCGCTTGGCAGGCACGCATCTCGCTACTGCATCCAGGACATTCCCCGTCAACAATAAATGTCAATGTATACAGACTTCGTCACACTTCATCTCATATACACTCGGCCTGCAGGCTGTCCCCGATGGCAGCAGATGAACGGCCTTACGAGCCACCAGCCCTGACCCGCGCCATCCACAATGGTATAGTCGGAAGCGTGGGCTTCCTGTGCCGTGGGTTTTTATATGGCTTGAGCCGTACCGAGGTGCATGGTCTTGAGCATTTTCAAGCTTTGGTTGATGAGAGGAGTGATCCAAGGAGTAGAGTAAGGGGGTTGATTACAGGTAGATGGTCTCTTGATTGGCTTGGTTACATGTATCGTAGTTGACCAGGCAGCAGTATCGAATCACGTAAGCATGTACGTATCGTAATGCATTGTGGACATCTTACAATCGAAGACTGATCGTCTGTCTCAAGAATCGATGATCCTCTCGCATGGGGCGTGCTGCCATTTCGATACCACTGGGATGCGAACAACTCTCGATACAGCCTTGGCAGCCATGACATCTGCTTCAAGCAAGGGTGTGTTTACCAGTCAACAGCATTTAGAAGCTCTCGCTAATGCAAGCGATTAGATTCAGCGTTCTTACCACCTTCTTCAACTATGGCAACACTCTACCCATGCACCGCATCGCCCACTCCAAATACGGCGGCATCTTCCAACCCACCATGACCCAAGTAATCCGACTTCTCAGCGACCCACACGCCACCTCATTACCAACCACAGAACCCAACTCTCAAAAATCAATCACACCAACATCACCCTCGTCTCTCCCGGCAAGCGACCCTTTCTCCGCCTCCGAATTGACCTACACAACAAACGGTACCGACTCCTTCCCAGCACCATCCTTCTACCCCAGCCGTCGCCACAGCTGGGTCCACGTCTTCCCCGAAGGCAAAATCCACCAGCACCCAGACAAAATCATGCGATACTTCAAATGGGGTGTCGCACGAATGATTCTCGAATCAGAGCCCTGTCCTGACGTTTTGGCGATGTGGATTGACGGGCCACAGGAAGTGATGTCGAACGAGCGTACTTTTCCTCGTCCTTTGCCGCGGCCGGGGAAAGATATCTCGATCACTTTTGGGGAGAAGCTGGACGTTGAAAAGGTCTTTGGGCCTTTCCGCGAACGGTGGCGGGAGCTTGTGAGCAAAGCTGAGATGCGACGACGGTCGCAGCCCGATGCAGAGTCAGAGCACAGCAAATGGCAGGTCCAGGTCGGCGAAGTCCATGACCAGGAGCTTAGGTACGGCGCTGAAGCGGAGCAGCTGCGAAAGGATGTCACACTCGCTGTGCGGAATGAGGTGCTCAAGGTACGGCGCTCGACGGGCTTGCCGGACGAGGACCCGAAGTGCTCTTTGGTTGAGACGTGGCGGGAAGAGGGCAGCATGGACAAGGCGGATGGGAAGATGAGGGATGGGAGTTCGGTGAAGGATATGTGAACGTGTATTGCATCCGAGGAGCATGATATTGTAAGAGACGGAGTATCAGGCATTTTGTTCGGCATAAAGAAGTCTGTGTTTCTACTAAACGCGATTTGCGGCAGGTGCTCCCTACAGCAAGTCTCTTTGAGCATATGTTCACCTCCACGGCTTTCGAAAGTCTCTCTGCATCCTTGCTTCTGCTCTGCGCGTCCATGTTTCGCGTTCCAACATTGCCCATAATCGTCGCCCTGCCATTTGCTTCGGGTATGCTCTTGCCACAGCGTGAGAGATCCGCTCGCACTTCGTAGTCCTTCAGGTCTTGATCAGAGCTCTCCAGAAAGCGTCGTCTCCTTTAGTGAAGTCCCTTTGCCAGGTATCATCGGCAAGGATTCTTTGCCTCCTGACTCCCCCCACAACCCAGCTAAAGCACTCCAATCGCCCTGCCCAAGCTGCCCGGAAATGGAGAAATAGTATCCTCCAGAACGACGCCACGGACACAAGATCCTGAACGCTCCAGGCCTCGGGTACGCCATCCTTATGGCTTTCAAGGACAAGTTGATAGAGTCGTCCGTGTTGCCCGCGACCTCGACTTCGGCGCCTGGGCTGTACTTCTTCAGCACTCGCGCGATCGCCAGGAGTTTAGCGATTGTTGTGCGAGTACTTTGAGTGTGAGGTGTAAGGACCCAGAGGCGCTTGTCGTCTGCGTCGGCATTGCCGATGTATTCGCTGTAGAAAATCGGCGCGGCTTCTTTCCAGATCTGTCGATTGGCGCGCAAGATTGAGAGATACTGCTGGCCGTTCTTGGGCCAGTTGCACCCGTGACTACTCCCGAACATTGTCCTGCCTCGGGGCTGCTTTCGCTCGTCCAGCTCGGCGAAATGTTGTCGGTAGATGTTGCGGAGCTCGGCGGGGAGGTCCATGAAGCGGAATGGTGGCTCGAGGGCTGCAGACACGCCGCCAGTGATGTCCGAGTGAGTGTTCATTCTGTCAGCTGGGCAGTCTGGCGAGGTGAAGGTAGCTTGATCGGAAATGTCGGTGCTTGCCTGGACAAATATGTCTTTGAAGGTTTCGGTGGGCGGCATGCTGTCTGTTTGGTTGTGTGGTATCGAGTATCCCGATGTGATGAGAATAAAAGGTTGAGGGCCTGGTGTTTATCTTTGAAGCTCGGGTGATGGTCACGTGGACGTCAGTGGCTCCGAGCGCACTGACGGTTGCGAGTGAAGTGACGGCGTGACGCTGCACTTTGCGAGGACGGAACTACACGGATATGGAATCGCTTGATCAGTCACGGCACACATCAAGCTCTTGCCGGCTGCGGTATGTTTGACTGGTAACAAGAGATTTGATACGAGATCTAAAATTCATGACGTGCCTCGAGTCATCGCCCCAGCCTCTGTCCAACACACGAGCCGTGACAAGATGCCTGGAGTATCAGACTCGGGCGTCTCAGTTTGCAAATCATGCCGGGCTTTTGTTCTGATCTCAGGCGACCGTACCGCTTCCTCTATATTGCTTTCAAATCTGATGGGAGAACAGCAAGCCGCATCCCCATCCGCGGATGTGATGTCGCGGGAATATATCAGCAAAGCCATCCCTTAATCTCCTTTTTCGACTGCATCGAAGATGTCCTTCGTAGCTGATACAGACTGCCAATGGGCTTCATCAGGATTGAGAAGTTTGACCAGGTTCTCTGCAGCAAGGCCAGCAAGCGGATTAGTGGTATTGACGAGCGCGAAGTATTGCTGGGCGTGAGCTTGTTGCTCCGCACTCAAGGCGGCGGTAAACTCGCGTAGCTTGTCAAATTGAGTCTGGTCTTCCATTGCGCCCTGACACAATCGCTTACGTTCGGATAACTCTTGCCACTCTGCTGTCGTAGTTTGTTGCAATGGTGCAAAGTATACTTCCAGGTCTTTGACGAAGTCGGCACTATGAGGATGATTCTCTCGGAGAAGGCTGAAGCGTGCGCTGGCAGAGCGGATGCGATCTTTGTTCGATAGATGTTCGACCAAGTCTTCGAGGTTCAGGATTGCATGATTGCTGTAGTCTCGTTGCGTTTGTGTCTCGACAGGCGTGGGTGAGGGCGAGAGCGAGGGCTCAGAATCATTGCGCAGCCATACTGCCGGATCGTTGTGTGACTCGACATGTGCTAAAAGACGTTCGAATGAATCGATGCGCAAATTCTTGCGACCTGTGAAAACGCTCTTTGGTGTGATCCCTAAGATGTTGTACAAAGCTTTTTGCAGTCTCTGTCCTTCTTGTTGACGGATGCTGGCGAGATTTCTTTTATGCACTCGAAGCATGTGGCAACGAGTCTCAACGAAGGTGACGATCTTATCCCTATTCCGCTGATTATGAGGTCTGGTCGACTCGGCGCACAACAATGAGCCCATCATGCTTAGAGGGTCCCAACCAGTGTCTGTGAAGGTCAGTTCTGGGCTCTTCAGCCAACAGAATTCGCAAACGTACCCTTCATGAACTTTTCAGCAGCTTGACGAATCTTGCAACCGTAAGAATCTCGCCAGCTTCGCATGCTCCTTTCGTTCAGCGGAACGAAAATAGAATTGGCACGGCCGAGCATAAATAGCCTGTGCTGGAATAGCATAAACTTATACAAAGCGAAGCATCTGCCTTCATCTTCGTAATAGTAGTTGTGCCACTTCAGGCCTCGAACACTGGGATCATTGTGATTTGTCCGGGCTTGGATTTTGTAATTGAGAACGACAATAGTCCGTGCCCACAGGTCAAGTATGGATCGTGGCTCATGGAGCTCCCATCGAGTTGTGTGAGTGCCGCTAGCTTTTCGACTCGCATACAGCTCTGACCACACCGGATCCTCTCGGTCGATCAAGTCACAGATTTGCTGCCAAGTGGGGGACTTGGCCTCGAGATGGCATTTTTCTTTGAGGTCTTTGTCTCGCAGCTTGTATGCAAACCAGGCTTTGAGGGTCCAACTGTGTTGCATGATGTCAAACAAGAATTCCTCAAGTTCGCCGCTTTTGACCAGGAACGTCTCTTCGAAATATTCTCCAGAATGGCTCCCGACAGCGATTTCAGGATGTTTATCGTCAGATGGCAGTTTGCAACCATAGGGAGGTAGGTAGCCGAGCTTATTGCGGCCGTCTGTGCTCGACATATTGATTGGCATACACGAACGAGGGTACGATTGCGCACCAACGAGTAGTCTTGATGGGAGCGAAAATCCTGAGATTGTGTGTGTGAATGCTTCGCTGCAATGTTGATGAGGATGGGAAGCCCTTATGAAAGTCAAATGAAGTGAGACGGACGAAGACTTTCGTGCTTCAGTATCAGAGGCGGTGGGTCTCACATGATTCATCATATTTGATACACGTGCGCAGCCTCGCTCTTCACATGGAGCCTTTTATGTGAGCTTGTGACTTCACATTCGATGCCAGCAGGATTGCATTGACAGGCCCTGTCTGTGGTACCGCCAGATTGCGCTCCTCCAGAAATCGAACATCGAGTTTGTTTAGGCGCTTGTATTTTCAGTCGCGATCGTTGAGATCGCTATCGCCTGTCGGTAACGGTTCTCAGGATCGGGAAAACAAGTCGTACCGCACCGCCTCTTTCGAAAGCTCAAAGTTGAAGCCAGTCAGACACTTGCCAGCACATTTGCTGTAAGGGAAACAAGGTCCGCTGCTCAGGTACTCAGTGAGCTCGATGCTGCCATCGGACTCATGCCGGTATCTCGCGCACACCAAGCGGCAAGTGGGCCGGTGCAGATTTGGGACGGCGGCACGCACAGTATCGCTGAATCTAGCAGCCTCGGAGATTGGGTGAGACAGCAGACTTGTGCTCTGCAGATCTGGAGTGATATTTTGTGCACGTTGCTCTTCGATGCGGATAGTGGCTAGAGCGACCTGGGCCACGACAGTGCTGGACCCGAGACCTTCGCGTCGATACGCATTGGCGAGGATCTCCACGGCACGATGTCTTGTGGCTGGGGTGCGGCTCTTGAGGCTTATGAGATCAAGGGCCGCCAGTGTCCCTTCTTCCAGACAGAAGTCATCGTCTTGGCCGTTACCGTAGATACTGCGCGGTCTTGCTGGTCGAGGCCGTGATGTGTCAGACTCCAGGTAGAATTGTGCAAGATCCAAGATTCGGTTGTAGTCATCCTCATGCGCATCTAATTGTGTCTCTTGAGTTACCCTACAAGTTGCGAGGGTGAAAGATGCTGTCCACTGTCGTATTTGCAGCAAGGCTAGGGCTCGAGCGGCCTTGGGATGCGAATCTTGAACGTCGGGTAACGCGGTAAGCCACCGCCTGTGACACACTTGAAGTCTTTCAATCTCGGAGAGAAGTGTGTCATCTGATGGCAAGTCGATGGACCTACTCCAGCAACTGGCCAAGCAGTAGCGAGCCGATCGATCTATTGATTCGCCGTAGATGGCTGTGAGACGCTGCTCGGTGAAGTCAAAGAGCCTACTTAGTAGGTGCTTGCCTGCATCGAGAAGCTGATCAAGCTCGTCCCAAGCATCTGAAAGCTGGAATGTGCAAGGCATCGGTCTGGTAATCCGAGCACTTCCGGCTGGTTGCACCGATGAAGCATGCTGATCGCGAGTGTAGTTGGAGCCGACACCCAACTTCTCGAATGCAGTAGCCAGCTGCTGCAATGAGGACGAAGGCCTTCGGTTGCTGTCGCGCAGGTGTTTCTTGACAATGATTTGACCCATACTATGATGCCGAAGGGCCATACTGGATCGCTCTGCGTGTAGCTCGTAGCACATAAGCAAAAGGCAGGTCAAGAGAACGGGCTCCAGCGGCGATCTGCCATCCATAGCATCTCGAATCTGATGTTGAAGAGCGGCAATAGTTTTACTATACTGGTTGAGAGCCTCTGTATACCTTTCCGGCCGATGCAAGCCCGCAAATGTCGGATGTGAAATGCTTGCCATGGCGAGGTTTGCGCTGCCGAGTGCTGCTATGCCATGGAAGACGGCTTTGTTCTCGACGCTGAGTTGCAGCGCCTGTTGAATCCAGACTCCTGCTGGTGCCATAATCTCGAGTGGGCCGGCCATGCGAAGCCGAAAGAAATCGAATGCGCCCCGCTCCGTGTCATTTATCGCGAAGGAAACTACACATGGTGGCGAAGACGGCGTCACATGGCGAGAATGGTATGGAGTAAGCTGTGACGAGTTTGTGTAAGAAGACCCATCATCGCTATGTGTCGATGGACTGCGCGATGCCGGCAGAAGCGGGCGTGATGCGGCGGCGCTGCGTGGTGGCAATGCGTCGTAGCCGTCGCATATTCTACCAGTAGAAGTACATTTGGTACAGGATGGACGGGCTTGATCACATTTGATCCGTCGATTACTGTCTCGAGATCAGCAAAGTTATACCATGATGGTCCCTGGAGGCACGCACCGGCATGTCTTGCAGCCGTTGCGCGTCGGCTTCGAGGTCACCACGCGTTTCCTCTTGGCCGGCAGACCATCGTTCACAGGCACGACGCCTTTCCCTCTCGCACTGGACATGGCTGATGAGAGCACGCATATTCATGGTACTCGAGAAAGAAGAAAGGGGAAGTGGCATGTTGTGCTGCGCTATGATTGGCGCTCGATCCTCCCAGCTGAAAGCTCGCTTCGCACCTTGGCGTCTTTCCCAGCTGAACTTCCCACATAAAGGCCAACTTGACAACTTCACGCTCAACAAAGAAATGACAGCTACCGATATTTTCTCGCGTGCTAAGCTGTATACCACCAAACCGGCACTTCGGTTGATCTTAAAATTACACACCCATTCTTGGGATCCGGTCCTGCGTGGCTGAAAAAGAAACGGACGTGTATGGGACTAGCGACGCGATAACAACATTATCATTTCTCACAGACGCGAATTGAACCAATGCTCCTTCGGTCTGCGGCTATGGCCCAGATTTGGCCGACTCGAAGTCCACATCTTACAGTACTCATGACTTATACGTCACTCTCTGATGATGCTCACCTGCGCCAGCACAGCTTTTCCTTTGGGTGATGCCACACTGTCCGTCAACCATGATCATGATATCAGATCATCACTGGCTTGACGCACTTTTCCCAATGCACTTTTCCCAATGCCCTTTTTGCCTATGTTGGAGAAGCAGCACTCTGTGGAAGCGGTCGCAGCATTGTGCAGATCAAGGATGAAGAAGGTAAGTACTAGGATGTCTTTGTTGTGCGATTGAACTATGGAGCTTCAAGCTTTGTCCCAACACAAGTAGAAGAATTCCATTGTCCCATTGTTTGAGCTCATGTGTCAAAAGGGGAGCGAAGTCGTGCTTAGATCTCCCAATACCCAACAACTCTTCCCAACGGCAATCCTTCACCCCCGAAGTCACAGCAAAGGATTACCACACCATGTACAAAGGCAAGCGATCCTTCGACAAGTTTGCCGAGCCACCTCTCCCTTTCAGATGGGGTGGTCCATGGGAATTCATCAATGATGAGGACGATTACCAAACCGACAGCTCTGACGGCGAGGTCTCTGACACTGAGAGCTCTGACGACGAGTGCTCTGACGGCGAGTGCTTTGATAGCGAGTGCTCTGGCAGCGAGTGTTCTGGCAGCATCTGCGAAACCGAGTCAGACATCGGCCCTCCAGAGTATGGTCCCAAAGAACAGACCATTGGCGACCTCATTGCTGCTGGCAGCGATACGACCAAACTCCTGGCTACCATCTCATCCCTTACCAACGACATCCACCCTATCTTCCGCGACGAGAACATCTGCGCTTGCGAGTACACAAATGATCTTTATTGTTTGGCTCCCCATTACGCAGCTCATCCCGAGGCATTGGAAGGAGTGGAGAAGGCGCCTGAGATCGCTTCTCCTTCTGCAAAAGACAACATCCTCATGCGGGCAATTCTGCAGCTGGCGACCAACATGATTACTCATGACGATACTCTACCTTTCTGGGCAGGTATCGTTGATTGTGGACTTGGCCCGTCTGGTAAAACCCCGTTCCGGGTTCACCCTCGGAAACATCTCAGCCCAGTGCGCAAGGCAGAAATCTTGCAACACCTCGAAGAGTTTGCTGACTTCGTACGCTTCCACTTCAAAATTTTCGAGCAGTGCCTCGCAGGGTACTCCGGTGGTATGAGACCAAAGAAAGGAGAGCCTGACTATGACCCAGCCAGGGACCCCTGGGCCCCGGAGAGCTGGTGCAAATGCCCTGTCAACGAATACTGCGACTGTCGCCAAGGAGCTGTATATGCCTATCGAGATGGAAAGCCTGTGATTCTGGAAGACGTATGTTTCGAGCACGTGTTCTTGAACGCTGAGTGGATCGAAGGCTTTGACCAGTCAACAGACGAGTGGCGAGACATGACCATCTCCGAGGCGAAGAAGGAGGTATTCACGGCAGCTGTGATTCTCTGTCATGAATTCGCGCATGCGTTCATGAGCCACCACTGCCAAATTGAGATTTGTATGAACGACGAACCCATCGCGGAGACAGGTTTCTGCTGGGAAAACTTCGTCTTCGGCGGCATGATTCGGGACACTCCATACAATCCCCATCTCGGCAACACCGTGATCCGCACACATGTGGTGCAGTGGCCTGACATACATATCTTCGAAAAGTACATCGACGACGACGCCGCGATGCCCATTCGCTACTTCGGAAAGTTACGAGGAGAACGCGAATTGCCTTTCGACGCATCTCGGTGTACACGATTCTTGGACCAAAGCTTTTGGGACGAAGAGAAGCCTAGCAAGGATTTCAAGAAGATGTGGCTGAAGCCTTACATCGAGGCGCCCATGCACTATGGCGAGTATCGCACCTTCAATCCTGAGGCTTACGAGCTACCGGTAGAAGTTTCGGCTAAGAAGAGGAGGCTCAGCGATGCGACAATGGAGCGCGAGAGACTTTTTGCAAGCAAGCTGAGGAGGGCTGAGCGCATGTTGGCTAGACCTGGTCGCGAGTCTAGGTATCTGGAGAAGCTGGAGGAGCGCAAGGAGGATTTCCACGAGCGTGAGAAGCACAAGCTCAACGCTCTATGGGAGAGCTACACTGAAGCCTTCGAGACTGAGATGTTTCTGAAGCAGCAGGCTTGATATTCTCCAGGATCGCATGAAAGAAGACTTCGAGACAGAATGATCATGGAATGAACAGAAGGTCAGTAAGATCTTCAAGGTAACGTATAAGGTAAGTCAAATGCAAATCCCTTCCCCCAAACATATTCCAAAATATCAACTTCGCCCATATACAAGCGTCATTCACCCTATATTCAAACGTTGTAAGTCTCTCTCAATAACCCAGTCAGTCTTTCTCCTTCACCACGTGATGCAGCTAGTCTCCGGCTGCGATTTTAGCCTACCCGTTAACCTACAAGAGGTTTTTTTATGCTCCATGGCGTGATCTGACCTTCTGTCATAAGGTGTGCTGGTATCTGCTGCCATTACAAAGCATCAAATATTTCTCAAAACCCCAACGAGAGACATTTTCCCCCACAAAATGCTACATTCTCAGTATCTTTAATTCTTATCACAGTAGCCAAGAATCGAAATGTGTAATGTGCCCTCGATCTCGTGACATGAATGTACATTTCTTTAATGGATCGACACACTAATATCAGCCATGGACTGGTATCAGCTTGGATTGCCGCGGAGAGATGAGAAGGACTTTGTGAGATCAAAACCGTGGAAATGACAACCCTCAGCTCTGTATCCTGGTTTTGATGCCAACCATATTAAGTTCTTTGGCTAAAAATTGACGACAAGGGCTGGAGACACCAGTAGCTCGTGGGAAAGGGCGCCGCGGAGCAAAAAATGCAAAAGAACAGCTGCTCTGATGAGCTTTGCTATAGGAATAGCCGAAGGTGGGGCTCGAACCCACGACCTTGAGGTTGATCTCTTTGCTGTTATAAGAGCCACACACTCTACCGATTGAGCTACCCCGGCGGAGGTATTAATGATGCACTGCTGGTGAGTAAGTAGCTGTATATTGCCTTACAATAATGCTCGAATTTTCCTGGAATTTTTCCGGCAAAATTTGGTGGAGTGGAGCCGATAGAAGCTCAAAGCGCAAAATTGGCATGGGGAACGAGATGTCGCGACCAAACGACGCAGACGATTGATGCTGCAAGTCTGTTAGTACTGGCTATCACCTGCTATCCCGACCTTGCTAGCAGATTGATCCTATCGTAAACCGGATCTGCCTTCTCAAGGAAGCCTAATCCACGACTGCTTTAAGCCGTTGCCGCCCAGCGTCACAGAGCGTCGTACAAGCTGCCTCCGGAGGTACCTTAGTCCCTACAAGGACTGCAATTATTGCCTGCAGACTAGCCAGATCTCTGGTGTAGCGAACTGCAGTAGTGGCGTGATCGGTTAATCAGGCTAAGGAGCTAGCTCAGCGAAAGATGGCCGATTTGCTGCAAGCCCTGTTTACCGTGCCGAAGTGAACTACTACCTACTAGGTAGTACCTAGATAATTAGCTGAAGAACTCGCTTAGCGGAAGACAGCCGAGTTGACGCAAGCCCTATAGCCGCGCCTGCCGCGTGATTTTGTCAGCGAGTCTGACTCTCGGGCCAGATGTTGACCGATAAAACCGATGCTGTAGAGCTCAGCAACTGTCCCACTAAAAGGCATTCGGACGGAAGAGTGCGTCCCACTAATAGACTGGTGATGTCTTAGCATGTCCTGGTGATCCACTCAAACAGGAAGGTGGCAGGCCTTGCAGAAACGTAGCGGGTCGGCTTAATTATTAGGGCCTGAAGAGGAATTTGCAAGAGCCGAAGAGCTAACGGCTATCTTTGATAACACTTGTTTGTTATAGATCTACTCCACGATTGTTTGGGGTTGTCTTAGGGCTGCCCTTGCGCCAGCCAACGTCACTCGAGCTCGACTACGATCAGATAAGCACGTGTACTGTCAAAAATATTCGAGTAGCACGGCCAGTGAGAGAGCTGTGCTTGGTGAAAGATGCCCAGAATGTCCCCTCCAGCTACGCCGTCACTTTGCATATTCATCCGGCATGCAACGGCGGCAATGAACATCTTCGTTGCCGTTTGCTAAGCGCGTACTTGCGAAACTACCGCTCGGCTGGACGACCTCCACCTAGCGATGACCTGTGAGTTCCGCATCGACCGGACTGGCTCGACTGGGTCAGATTGTGATAACGCTTGTCTCAAATTCTCAAGGGGTGATTATTAACCAAATCCTGGGAGCTTATGAAGAGGGAATTCAAAAAGGGTCCGCGGAAAACTAGACGACCGACCGTGGATCACCTTGCGTAATTTCTAGTCAGACTTCACACCCGTTAGTCTAAGCGCAAACCCAACGTAAGCCATGGATGAGCTAGACTCACACGAAAGCCCGAAGGGCCTGTGAACCCCTGCGGAATATCCACACAACCGACCAATGCCGGACAAAGCCATCATGTCTGCGATGGACATTTCATAATCCGATGCTCCACTATGAATTCCAACGATAGATCGAAACTTTGACGCCAGAGTTGGGTAAGCAGGTGAGCTGTGAGGCTTGAGTGAGAAACGCGGGATTAGCTGCAGAGAGCTTCGTAATAGCTTGCGTGCTTTGGGTTTTGGGGCTTGGGGCTTTGCACACAATGAGATCTCGATCAGTCGTACAAGGCTAAATTAAATGTTGCGCATGTCTCGACGTAGTGCTACGCTGTGGATTCGGTGGATTCACAGGTAGTCAATGTAGACCGAGGAACACATCGGGTCAGTGGGAAAAAGTGTATGATACGATCGTCGTCATTGAATGTACCATAAGAACGAATATCTTTCATGTATATAATCTACAGAGAAAAAAAACGCTAAAACGCCTGCCAATCATGCATTTGGGATTTTTCAAGGCGCTTGCTGCCCTTGCCCCTGTTGAGGCGTTGTATCCTGAAAGCCAGTTCCGATTGTTCCAAAGTCCATGTCATCAAGATTTCCAAGTACTTGACCAGATGTGTTCATGAAAGACATCCCAGGGTCTGCCATTTCGAGACCCATAAATCCGGAGAAGTTCATCTCCAGGCCATCCCAGAAGTTTGCGTCGTCACTACTGTCGGTGAGCGAGTCCTCCTGAGAATGTCCGGTTGGTAGTGTTGAGCGGTCTGCAAGAAGATTTGCTTTTTCGTACAGAGGCTGTCGATCATGTTAGTTCAGAATGAAGTCGATCATGCAACCGCATTGACCTCGAGGCGTGATGATTGTCGGTCAACTTACAGTGAGAGAGTCTAGACAGCGTGCAGCAGAGCAATTCTGTACTGCCAGTCCTTGAAGGAGAACTTGCGCTGTCCGACCAGTTGTCCTGGTACGATCTACCAAGGGATCGCCGGGAGAGCCAAGCTCAACGACTAGCAGGCTGGTCGCTGCCATCGCAAGTATATCCACTGTGAAGGCGTAGGCCTCGTGCAAAACTCCTAGGGATTGCATTGCATCCGCGACGCGTATAGTCTCGATGGCGGCTTCCACACACTTTGAGGCTGCCGCGTAAGCGCTTGGACTCCGAGTGCTCGACGGTTTAACGATGTGGTGGAGCAGAGGGCAATGCAACATGAGAAGTGCGAAGCAATAGGACCATCGAAGGTACAGGTGGGATCTGTATCGATACTGTCAGCATTTGAATGGACGAAAAGATCATCTCTGTGCCTACTTGGTGCAAGCAGACAGATCTTCATCACTTGTCTGCGGATGAATGTTGTATTTCGCGGCCCATAGAGTCAGGGAGTTATCAACTTCCTGCAACTGCTTCGGGCTAACCATCGTTGCGCCGTTGCTGGTTGTGACGACGTCTCTGAAGTAAATGTGCTCGCGGGCGTCACTCAAGATGTCCAGTAATTCCACGTTCGCATTTGAGGCCACGAGTTCGTCTGGTGTCCCCATATATGGAGCGTACGTGGAGTTGTCAGCTTTTCTGATGGCGCGGATATTGCGAGGAAGACCCAGGGAGCTGGTGTTGTACGCATCGAAAATTCTCAACGCCGCGTACGTCCGCTGCCTTACTGTCCCCTCCTTGCCGTATGACCAAGTGCCATTCGCAGTTTCGTGTAGTCCGAGCTGATGTCTGTAGACGGAAATGTCGGTTGATGTACTTCATTGGCCGTCCACTGAGTGAAGTCGCCACTATGCAGCTTTTGGGGACACGCGAAGGCATCAATAGCCATCCAACACTTCGAGGGCAGGAAGGTGACTCATGGGCAATACTTACGCTGCATAACATGCTGTGCTCACGTAAGAGTGGACAGCTCTCTGTGCGGAGATGGACTTCAAGTACAATGCCATACACGCAATTGTTTGCACGGCAGTAAGACTTCGGCTGCAGCTGACCAAGGGCACGAGTTCTTGAGCGGCTGCGAAATGTCGGAGACTGTGATACAAAGTTTCAGTCAGTATGCGAATGCTCTTGGTCTTTGATCGCTGTACTTACCCACGAGTCTCTGTTGACTGAGACCGGTTGCCCTCCGGTGTGAGTAGGTCCGGATCATGGCGCTGCCCTAGTGCAATAACAGCATGGAAGAGACCGAACTGGTCTTCGCCTCCGTCCACAAAATCGGGACCACCATGTTCGATGAGGCGTTTGACGTAAGCGTTGAAGGAGTCGCGATCGATGATAGGCCACAGGATAAAAGCTTCGTCGAAGGCGAGGTTTATCCAACGATATAACAGGCCCTCGGCAGAAAAGAACGAATTTGCCGACGTGACCAAGGGTATATTTCCAGAGGGGATCGAGTAGTCAAGGGCACTGACTATCTCGGAGCCTCCGTGGTCGTGGTCGATGGGGAGGCCGGCGAAGGAGTCACAAAGGTTCCTCAGGCTGCGTAAGATCTCTACGCCGGTAGTTCTCCCACGGTATATCGAGACATTGTTGCTATTGCGGAAATCCGCGTCTTCGGGACTGAGGCCGAGGGTCTCAACGAGGTCGTTGGAAGACCAGTGCGGGTTGGTCCTGTATATGAAGTCCGGAATGTGGCTTCCCTCCATCTGCATTGAGACTGCAGAATCTGTCCGGGCGCTTGACAGGCGGGATTGTTGTTGCCAGCTTGGAGATTCTTGCGTGCTCTGTTTGTCATCTTGTCCTTCCGAACTCGTACTTGTCGTTGTTGATAGCCTCCGCAGTTGATTCTCGAGGCCCGATACTTTTTGTTCAAGGTGTGCAATATCTTGAACAAATGTCAGCAGTGATCCCCGACGTCTGACAAGAGGCATGACTTACATTTGGGACCGGAAGTCGGCGTTGCACGATCCCCATATGAGCACTGTAGTCTAGGAGCATGTCAGTCCTGCCACAGGTGACTAGCAAAAAGTCTCACTCACCCAGCACTGACACAAGGCTTACAACGACCTCCACCGTCGCATCTGGTCTTGCGTCCGCGGCACTGATCACACTGTGCTGAACATTAGTACCATATCAGGCGTGCAGGCGGAGAACGTACGGCTCGTTGAATCCTTTTGCGTCTCGATACTTCCATTGTTCGGTCTGTCATCGTGCTTTGGTTGGTGAATTTGTCATTGGACGTCTAGCAGTGAACGTAATAGTTGATATATGTTCTGAGCCATGGAGTAAAGACCGTTGACTGCTAAGCGCCACTTCACAAACAACCCACATGTCCACGCCGGTCCCATTGTCGCCCAGGGTTCTGCCTTCCAAGGATGATCCTTGGACAGGTTCCTAATAGCTAACTGACGTGAGCGCCACCAACCTACTCTTCGGCACTCGCGTGGGCAAAAGAAGCAAGCTGCGTGGCATCGCATATCCAATCTTTGCTCAGTGATGGGACTATAGCGGAATGCTCCACTGGAACGGCTTGCCATGCTTGCCACGCTACGATTTCTCGCTACCAAGGCTTGAGGGGTTCACGTCAGGTCTTGCAGATCCATCATGCGCCAGTTGCAGTGACGATCAGGACAAGACACGAACGGTTCGTTGTGATCCTTGAGACGCTTGAGCGGCTAAGTGCTGTGCGAGCTGTGGTCGCCTGTCGAGTTGACGGGCGGAACGACCGCTTGCGAGGTCTGCAGTCACGTTTGCTGCCGTTTCCACGTCGCCATGATACGCACTTTGGTACTTTGATACCTACGCTTATCGCATTGGTTGCCCTAGACGTCCGCTTTTCACAAGGAGACTCCATGTCGCACAGGATCGGAGTCCCCATTACCCTGATCTTTTGTGGTATGCCCGCCGCCCCGAAACTCGTCGCGGAAAAGAGCCCGCGAACTCGTTGTTCAATGATAAGAACCGTTCCGCCTAGGCCTCGCCGTCGGAGTCGGCCGTGAATGCTGACGGCCGGCTAGGAAGCGCCTCCGAAGCTTCTCAACGATATACCTCGCCGGTAACAGGATTCATAGAGCGGAGTAAGTTGGCAACGATGGTATGTTCAAGCGATGCGTGGACTCCGGGGACCGCGGTCCGTTTACTACCTCCTCCACCTTGCGTGCTTCGTGATCGAGCTTCGTTCGACGGAGTGCACTCCGATCCGCCGAGATGATCCACTTTCGCTTGCAGGTTAATGGACGAATCACGATACCTTCCAGCAGGCGGAGTTGAGTCCATCGTCATATGTTGGTCATGCAATCGCCGTCTGCGCAGCGGCAGAGCAGATGGTCACACATAGGGCTTGGATCGATTCCACGAATCCGGTCTGAGATTGGTTCATCGTACCTGGCATATCGAGGTAGCGCAAGGATCTGCCGCACGCATTGAGTTAGAAGATAGAAGGCAGTCTCAGCTGCGAGGCTGTCAAACCTCGCCAATGTGTTGGTTCCCCTGAGCAAACAACGTGGCTTCTGTCAGGCCACCGCTGATTAAATTCATTAACATCCATTACGTATGATACAGTCCTATGCTTCCTTGAAGGTATCTCTGCATTCGTTTCCACGCATCATACGATTGAGCAATCTCAGATGTTCCTGCGTCCAATGGCTTTACTGGACGAGTGTGAACATACGCCGTCGTCACGGCACATTGACAGCTGCGTACCGTCAACCGCTAGATGCCACCATCGAAGGAAGGCATCGAAAGTGTGGGGTATGATTCCTGCTTCTTCTGCTTAGGTCCAATGCATGCCTCTGCGAGACTTTCTACGCAAGGGTTCAACCTTTCTCATCGGCGATGTGTCCATCGTAAACGGCGTGCCCGTGCATACGACTGAGTTTCCACGTGGTCCCGTCACTCCCGTGTCTCGCAACGAGGACCAAGGGGACACCTGGACGGCACTTGCCCGCTAAAGAGCGGAGAAATCCCCTTCTCAATCTTACGCCATCATTGAGCACTACAGCGTATCATATATGCTTGTGAGATAGTCCCGTGCTCCAGCGGGGAAGACGGGTAACGAACGACGCCTGTGAGAAGAGCAATGACGGGACGCACTGTGCTTGAAAGGATCTAGACAGCAGACATGACTGCGAGCAAGCTCTGAGCTCCAGTGGGGAAAATGGGTAACGTACCGCAATTTTGAGAAGAGCGCTCTGGAACTACGGGAGCACTGCTCTTAGTGCACTGCTCCTAGTTGGATCCAGAGGGCGAATATGATTTCCACTTCTGGCTGCTCGATGTGAAGGGCAGCCGCAAGCTCGAGCGGAAAGGAACAGAGGGGAAGACAAATGGTTTACGATCTTTTCGAAGAACTTCCTATACTAACGATACCCTGGGAAATTTCCTCTGCTCGCCGCATGTTGAAATTATGCAAAGATTTGCAACGGCAGCGAGTCTTGTCATGTTGTAGGGCAAGATCCCGCAAATATGTCACGAGCTCTCGCAGTTTGCGTTCGTGTCGTTTGAGATGCGCGTTCTGAGCCGATCCTTGCTCGAATTCCTTCTGCAGAGCTTTGTGATGGACTTTCTGCTTTGCTCGGCATTTGCTGGCGGCGGTCCTGTTTTTAGCCCGGCGCCATTCCAATCCGGAAAGCTCCACCGGTGTAGGCGATGAATCTCGACGCTCAAAGTTGGCTTGCTGTTGCTGATTGGCCGGAGCTGGCTCCTTTGCGAGAGAAAGTGGCGACATGCTATCAGACGAATATGAGATGTTCATATCGTTTGTGGTGATATCGCCGACAAGTGAAGAGGGATGAATGGAGTCGAAGCTCTCGGTCCGCTGGCTGGCGATCATGTCTTGCCAGGGTTGCTGGGGCAAAGGATCGCACTGTCCTAGAGGATCGAAGCTGTCTGACCTGGAGAACCAGCCCTGCCAGTCTATCGCAAGATCGAGTCCTGGTCCTTGATCTTGGCCGGCGTTACGCGTCTTCGCAACAGATGAGTCGAAGCTTGCCGGCAGACTGTTCCCTCCAAGGCTTTCTGAGACTACAAATGTTAGTCGAGTCAAGATTGAATAACATAGGATTATCTGAATATGGCCATTGCTTACCATTGTTGCGGTTGCAATTCGCATCTTGCGCTTGGATATCACTTAATGCAGCGAGGTTTCCATTGTTTTGCTTTGCGATCTCGTTCATACCAGGAAAGTCGAAGATCTCGTCAGAAGGGAGGGTATTGACTGAAAATGACTGTTGATGTTCAGACATTATGAGGCACTCCAATTGCTTCTCCAATGTTCGTCAATGTCGATGAATGCAAGCGTAGGAAGTAAGTCGTCTTGCTTTGCCACGTCTGTTCATGACACCAGATTGCTGTTATAAAGGACAACCAATGCTTCGGTCTCCGTGCCTAGCCCGGACAGATCCTCGAGAAACCCGTGATGTCTCGAGGGTATTAAGGTTTCGCTCTAGTGAGTTAAGGTTACTCAGACGCGACACAGAGCTCCGCCTCCGCGTACACTGCTGGACGTCTCCATGGCTGTTCGGCTCAGCGACCCCGCGAGCCCTAATATGATCTCGTCCAATCGACAAAACTCAAGACCCCAGTGGATGGCCCGTCTTAGGGCTGGTATATCTCCACCCTTCGATTACCCAGCTCCAATCAGATCTGGGTATACCCGCGAGCCGACCGTGGCTCTGCTTGTTCACGACGTCTTGCCTGACCAGGCCACGCGAGGATAGTTCTTCCATATACGGCCCGTTTCGGCTGGTAGCTTCGTCATGTCGCATTGCTTCCCATTGAGCCTCCGCAAACTCCCACCAGGACTCCACAGCGTTTCGTCAGCCAGCGTCCTCACCATGTACCTCCATTCATTTTTGGCATTTTTCCTCCCGGCAAGTTTGTTAGCTCGGGTTGCCGAATAACAGCGTCCGGATGTCTGTCGGTACCAGACTCGCCCACTCCGCAAACCATTGAAGCAAAACAAGAAATTCTAGGCCTGATGGCCTGATGCAAAGGTCGGTGTTCTCCGTGGTGTTCCGCAGTGGCTCTCTGGACCGACGAGAAATGGGACTCTGTGTTCACGATGAGGCAAGAGGTATGTGGCAAATGTGGACACAGAACGGAACATCAATCTGAAGCAAGAGCCTCACGGCAACATATTTGTTGTACATTTAAATTCAAAAAGCATTGCATTCTTGTTCCAGGTTGACAATAATCACCACGGACCCTTGTACTTCCTCACTCGACTCATCCAATCACTCAGTCCACATTCGTCATCATGCCTGCTCAAGCCGAAAAAGGCCGTTTGGTCATTGTATCGAACAGACTTCCAGTATCTGTCAAGAACATGGGCGAAGGCCGCTATGAGACCAAACCCTCATCCGGAGGTCTAGTGACAGGGATAAGAGGACTCGTAAACAGCGGCGTCGAATTTATCTGGTTTGGCTGGCCTGGAGAGGAGATAGCCAAAGACAGCATCTCCGGATTGAAGGGCAGCTTGCTGAAGGACCACAATGCTGTCCCAGTCCTACTTGACAAGCGCGTATCAGACCTTCACTACAATGGCTTCTCAAGTATGCATACCATTGGTTGTACCATGACTAGTCCACTGACTGGTCAACAACAGATTCCACAATTTGGCCATTGTTTCATTACCAACTGGACAAAGTTTGTTTCGACGAACGTTACATGAATGGGTATCGCGAAGCAAATGAAGCTTTTGCGGATACCATGATGCTCCATCTCAAAGACGGTGACCAGATCTGGGTGCATGACTATCATCTTATGCTGCTTCCGTCCATGTTGAGGCAAAGAGCCGAGATGATGAACATCAACATCAACATCGGCTGGTTCTTACACACTCCTTTTCCAGATTGTGGCTTCCTTGATGTACTTCCGTCAAGGGCAGAGATCTTGGACGGCATTCTCGGCGCTGATGTGGTCGGCTTCCAGACAGACCAAGCTCGTCACAACTTTCTTGACACCTGCTCGCAGACATTGTAAGCACGCTCTTCCCGGGCGAGCATTCACTACAGACAATTGACAATACCCAGGAAATGGTGGACTACTGATACCGGGGTTCTTTGCGATGATCGAGAGGTTTCTGCTCAGACATTCCCTATTGGAATCGAGCCGTCAGAGTATTATTCCCGATTACGAAAAGATTGCGTTCAGATGACGCTTCGCAAGATGAAGAAAGACTTCTACGGGACCAAGCTCATCTTGGGCGTCGATCGCTTGGACTGTATCAAAGGACTACCGCAGAAGTTGCACGCATTCGACAGGCTCCTTGAAAAATACCCGGAGCTTATCGGTCACGTTTCTCTTCTGCAACTGGTGATACCAAGCCGAGATGACCTGAAAGCTCACCAAGATCTCAAAGACGAAATCCACCAGCTGGTTGGAAGGATCAATGGCAGACATGGTACGTCAGTTCGCTCATTTACCGATTCAACAGCTTCTTCCGTGTTGCACATAACGTAGACTGACTCTCAACAGGCAAAGTGAGCTACGTGCCGGTCCAATTCTTGTACACTTCAATAGATCCGGATGAGCTCACTGCTCTCTATGCCGCCGCGGATGTTTGTTTCATATCGAGCACGAGAGATGGCATGAACCTCGTGTGCTACGAATACGTGGCGTGTCACAGCCAAAAGGCAGTGCAGTCTTCCAATCAATACATCGTCCCCGGAAGCCTTGTGTTGTCCAAGTTCGCAGGTGCGGCAAACATGATGGATGGAGCACTGATCGTGAACCCATGGGACAGGGACGTCTGCGCAGACGCTTTGCTGCATGCACTCAGCATGGACGCCATCGAAAGCTCCGCGAAGATGAGAAAATTGGGAGCGCTGGTGGAGCGACAGACTAGGTAAGGTTTGGTTTCACTCAACCACGTCGTGATGAGACTGACAATCTTTAGTTCTCGGTGGGGGTTCAGCTTTGTCCAAGCACTTGACCAAGTCTGTCAGTCTCGCGTTGCGAAAGAGAAGCGTCGTTGCGATAGCGCCATCGACTTTGCGGACCTTGAAGTCTCGCCAAAGTGCTCCAGTGTATGAGGCAGCTGTGATTGTTATCCATGACCTCATCAAACTGATACGCAGCCACATATATCTACCAAATTCGATTGAGACCATCATCTTAACACTAAACTTCGCGCGGATGCACCAAAGCTAGAACATCCAATTTCCCTTGTCCTTCCAAATGGTGAAGGCACCCTGCCCTGATGCACTAATTGTCGACTAGAAATTTCTACAAGTAGCGCAGATGGAATGCTCTGCATATTGTAGATCTTCACCTTCCCCCACGCAACACCATGGCAAAGACCACATAATCTTTGCAATACTCTGCGATTACTTCATTTCATCTGCTGTTGTCAAGATGTAGCCACATCTACGGCATCCGATCCCGGCCGCACACC
The DNA here is from genome assembly GCA_022813475.1 of Pseudopyrenochaeta terrestris. NCBI lineage: Eukaryota > Fungi > Ascomycota > Dothideomycetes > Pleosporales > Pseudopyrenochaetaceae > Pseudopyrenochaeta > Pseudopyrenochaeta terrestris. The sequence goes on from JAKLMJ010000018.1 coordinate 746,690, forward strand.
AAATCGGCCGGTATAGCCATGGTCGCGCAGATACTTGCTGAATTCTTCGTTTGAGCTACCCCGGCGGAGGTAATAATGATGGAATAGCAATGATGTTGATCATATATAAAATTCGAATTATGCTCGAATTTTCCTCGAATTTTTCTAGCAAAATTTAGTCGAGCATAATCAAATCCTATTCCTTTAAGTAGATCTATATAGGTCGCTCTGAAATAAAATATGTACTATATATATACGTATAAGTAATGTTAAATAAAACTTACTTTAGAGTTTAGGTGTTATACGAATTCAACAATTTCGGATATGCGTTCGTATAGCACTTTATCAAAAATACCACTCTTGAGATTACGCTTTGTATATCGAATAATACTCCCCTAATGTCATTATAGTTGCAAAGTGAAATGGAAGTACCACCTGGCCTTCCTACCGCCTCGGCGTTTGGACCGGATCGTAATCGACGAATGCCACACTAATCGACGAATGCCACACGATGTTGGGCGATCAGGGCGGATTCCGCGAAGAAATGACGCGGTTGGGTTCGTTGGTTTCAGCACACACGCAGATGTTGTTGTTGACGGCGACATTGCCGCCATGCGACGAGCCCCAATTGATGAGTCGCATGTTTTGGCAGCCCAGCGAGGTCACAATGATCCGCGCTGAACTGCCATTTACCTGGCGGGTGTGCTTGTCGGTAAGTGTATCTCTCAGTGGGTGTATCTCTCCGTGGGCGTGTTACTCGGTGGGTGTATCCTTCAGTGGGTATGGCTTTCAGTGCGCATAATAGTCGGTGCGTGTTTCTCTCGGTGGGCGTTATCTCTCGGTGGGCGTGTCTCCCGGTGGGCATGTCTCTTAGTAAGGGTGTCTTCGGTAGGTGTGTCTTCGGCTCTTGTCTCTAGGCCTTGACGGCGACTAATCCGCTCGCGGCGCATCTGTTTTTGAGATCTCTTGGCTCTGTCAACTGTTGCCAGTGATAGCTTCGTAGCCGGCACCTCGTACAGGTGGACCTCGTCGCCGGCCAGTCGAAGTTCATGTTGCGCTTCTACACGTGCCGCGCTATCCCACGGATTACGATATACTCAACACGATCGGACATAATGAACATGTTCATGCTCAGATATTCTATGTTCATGTCAGGGCGGATCAATGAACAGGACATGACACAATGAACATAATGGACACAATGGGCTGAGCCAAATGTACTTAGCAGAGGTACTAAAAGCAGAATTTGGTCCTATTTCAACTACAATACGTAGCTGCTTTGCTGTAACTAGGTTGTTCAATTTTAGCTCCAGGACCACCAGGGCATGGCGTAAACACGTTCGCCATCGGTCCGTACCCTTGAATTTGAAGAACAAAGTTATGGGTACTTATTGTCGATAGTCCCATAGGCACGACCCAAGTATAGTCGTAGCCAGATTGTACTAGTGAGACTTCGGCAACCCATGTCCATGACCATGTTGCACCGGAACCTGAGTATTTGTACAGGGTACCACCTTCCACCATGTAGTAATTACAGACGTAACTCCACTCGGAATAGTTGATTGGCCATCCCCCGTAGACGTTGAGATCACACCTGGTGGTAGGGTCATGGTGATCGCTCCAGATGAACAGGCGGACGAAAGCGTAAGGGACAAGTATCCTCGCTGTGTAAGTTGTCTGCGTAGCAGTAGCCGAGACCGAAGTGTCAGCGACAGTATGGCCTTTACCAGGAAGAGCCAGCGTCTTGATGGATGCAATCTGTGATGGTGCGCTCTCGAGACCCCCGGACGATATTGCAACGATTTTGAAGGTGTATGATGTAGCAGGCTCCAGACCCCCCACTGTGACCCCGGTCATCCAAGGTACGAGGCTCAACGTTGCAACATTGTCTTGATAGATTCTGTATCCGATGACATTCCCACTCACCGACCAGCTTAGCTTTGCTGAGCTGTAATCGAAGCTGTCAATTTGGAAGAATTCCGGAGCTTGTACATGTTGCGTGCTTCCAGTGTATGAGGCCAGACCCTCATAGGGAGGCTTGCCGCCCTGCACTGCGTTCATGAAATCTTGCATATATATCTCATCCGGAACACTGTCGTAGGGGTTAGGCTCGACATCATTTGTGATGTGCAACATGCCAGCATTTCGGCTAAGAGCCAATTTGGCAACACTAGCGACTTGATCCGAAGGTACATCGTATACGATATGCCATAGCTTGCGTGGGTCGCTTGGAGTCCAGTCCACATCCGCGTAGGCACTTGAGGTGTATGTCGCAAAGCTGACCTCTGCTGTCAGCAGTGTATCTGCGCTATGCTCGAAGCATTGGGGCATTGGGGCTCCGGGATTCAGCACAGTATAAGCACCCGGATATTTGCGCTTGGTCTCCTGGGTGATAAACCTATAGAGATCTGCATTATGATTGCCTGAACCACAATCATTCCAGCCTTCATCGAAGAAGATGCCGCCCATATGGCCAGGATAGAGTCGATACCACTGGTCAACATCCTCCTGGATTTGCGCTACCCAGTCGCTAGTATAGGAAGATCCTAGTCGGGTCGTGAATTTTTGGAAGCTAAGACCGAGATATCCTGTCCGCACATAGCCAAGAACCTTTTTACCTGAAGCAGTAGCTCTTGGGATGACATCTGTCCAGCCTGCATTCACAGCACTATCTGGACCATTCACAACATTAGCAACCAGGACACTGACCTTGTCAGAAGGGAGAGCGATCAGCCGCGCCCAAGTATCTGGATTGGCGCCTGGATCAATGTAAGTGGCTAGGGCGATTTGTTCTGGTTAACAGAATTTTGTCAGTACCTCGTACAGTCTTGAAAAGTCTCCTGAATGCTTGAATCTTTGCACTTACGACCTCCTTGATTCGAGCCGCCTTCGATTCCACCCCCATCTTCGCCTTCACCTCCATCGTCGCCTTCGCCTGTAGGATTCGTCAGCTGAACGTCTTTGCCCAAATCTTCATCGAATGATCTTACAGATCTCATCTGACTCATCTCTTTTCAGATTCCGCTGAGCAGTTAAGGCCTCCCAAGTCTTCTCGATGGCTGGTATTTGATGGTTCTCGTAGTAGACTCGAACCTTCGCCTGGGGGCGACACCCACGGCGCGAACGTCCAAGGCTGTGGTCGTAGGGTGTGTATTGCACAATGTAAGTTCCTTTGACACCTTGATTCATTGTTTCATCCGCATAGGCGTATGTGCCCACAGATTGTTTGGCCCCTAGAATGAGTTCTGCGAACTTGTCCTGGAGCGCTTTTATCTTCGCAGCGTACAGCGGGTTCTTATTGGTAATACTGTAGCACACAAAAGTTAGTGATGGAGATGATGGCACTGGTGCATCGGTGGCGAGCAGAACTTACGACGTCTCTTTCGTCATAAAAAAAATCTCGACGTCGCTGCCATCTTCGAAGGGATTTCCAAAACGTTCTGCCAGGTCTGCGAGGCTCCGCCAGGTGTCACGGTTATCCACTTCTGCTTCAGGTGTGACTTGACCAAAAATATCGACTGCAACCATTTGAAATTCGTCCGGTTTGCGCTGAGGTTTTACGAGATCGCCGCCAGGGGTCTAGGAGGGTCAGTTCTTCGGAAAGAGCTTGCTCCACCCACTGTTGATGATCCTTCCCATAAGTGACCGGCATATAATCCTTTGGATGACTAGATTTCTGTCAGCTGTGATATCTCGCTTACTTGTCTTTGTGATACTCACGATGACGATGATTGCGGTGCATCCTTTGAGCCCGTGCATCTCGTAATCCATCTTCTGCCTGCCAAATGGACGCCATTCTCCAGTCGCACCGATCGGAATCTCCTCTCCTTTGTAATTGACTTTCCAAGTCTCTGTCTGTGCTTCAGAAGGTATCAAGTTCAGGTAGCCCGCGTTATTGTCCGCTTGTGTGACAATTCCTTTGAACCATTCGGCATAGGCTGCAGCGGTTCCACTAGCGGGCTCCGAAAGAGGCTGCAACGTGTCAGTACGAGGTTGCAGATCTCTCGTTGCAAGATCTTCTTGCGCAAACTTTTGTTTCAAAACTGCGGAAGTGTTAGTTAGAAATGCATGAAAGCGGTTTGTATTAAGTCTTCGAGACATCGAGTAAAGAGCCAAGTCTGCTTTCAACAGTCTTGTGGAAAAAAAAAAAGAGAATTTACTCACGAATTTGGGGCATTTCGCAATAAGGACCAACTGAGGTGTCCATTTCATTAGAACCGTCCGCTTGGAGGATTTCATCGATTGTCGTGTCGGCAATAAGCTGATGGAGTAGGATCTGGGGATGGAACACACGTCCGTAGCTATATCAATTAGACGTAAGCGAAGTACTCTGAAAGGCTATAGGAAAAGTTTTTACCCATCTGGCAACAGATTTGGAAGTTGTCTCACAGTGGTTTCAGCACTAGAGTCTTCGATCGAATCTTTATCGGCGAGCTGGGTGCTTGGCTCTACGAGAAGCGTAATTTGTGCTAGAGCGTTGATGTCACCTTGGAAGGTTCCTTCAGGAATGCCATCGTTGTTGCGCTTCCACGGATGGAGGCCCAAGGGGTCGTCGAAGTCTAGCTCGTAGAACATGAGTCCATTCCTATATACCAAAACGAATAAGCTGTCTGTCAGGGCGCCTGTACAATTAGAGGAGCATACCTTGCATTATTAACTTTTCGCGTTTCGTCCACTCCCTTCTCACAGAAGCGACCACCGGAACTCCCGACTAGCGAGTCGTAGTCCACGAATTTGACCTTGGAGCCTGCTGCTTTTACAGCGGCCGACTATGAGCGGTAAAAGGTTAGCCGAGGATCTCAATGACTACACAATAACAACCCACAATCTTCGCATTGACTGCGTCAACGAGCTCGTTCATGGTCTTACGGTGGGCTGAAGTAAGTTTGGCTTCCGGCTGGAACTTCTCGGGTATTGGCTGTGTAAACTGTCAGCTATCGCAGCCATAGCCGACTCTTTGCTTACTTACATGGTCCCAGATCGACCAGCTAACACTGTCACACTCCGTCGACATAGATTCTGCAAAAAATTTGGCGTACCTATATCTGGTCAGTAGGGACAGAGTCCCGTCACGAGGGACACTGGGGCCTTACCCTGTAAAGTAAATGGTGCCACTGGACGTAGTCAGCACTGATCATCTCCAAACACTGATAGTCCATGAACTGACTCTGTAGCTAATTTGTTCTTTGCAGCCATGAGGAGCCCATCAAGGCTGTTGGTGAAAGTAGTGCTCTCGATGATAGACTTTGTGCGAGACAATTGTCCGTCACAGCCCAGTCCTAGGGAGTCCCAATCGGTTCCTTCCAAGCCCAGGTTGGTATTTGCCGCTGCTGCCTTCGCCGTAGATACGACCGCGGGGTTCAAAGCCGACCATTGAAAGACGCATTGATTCAAGACTTTGGTGAGCTCTGCATCGTTGCCACCTAAGAGAATGTGTCAGACTGTTGTGCACCTTGGGGCACTCTCGGAAAACCTACCAGCGGAAAGTAGTATGATTTGCTGGTCTCCTTTGAGCGCGGGAACTTGATCGTACATGACATCTGCCATGACAGCGCCGGAGCAAGACCTGAAGTCAAAATCTCTTTGAGAGGGATCGCCTAGCCGGTCATTATAATGAATGAGATATGGGTACGCATGGTCGTAACGACGACAAGCGAAGTCTGCGAAGAGTGATTGGGTCAGCTGCATACTGCGTGTTATATCTAAACGGGTGGCTCACTGCTGCCTTTGCTCCAATCTGTCCAAGGTGGTAGGAGCTGGCCTGCACCAATACCTGCCGAGTAAGAGTCACCAATCGCAGCCATCTTGGTAATAGATACGCTGGAAGGGTCCCGCCTCGACAGATACTCCATGCTACCATTTGATTGCGTGTTGCCTGCCAAGATCGGACATGACGAGCCATGTTTAACAAAAATAGCGAGATATGAAAGAACGAGAGAAGCCATGGTGCCCATGTTGGCAAATGTTCAAAGGAGTGCCTGAAGTTCAACAGTGACGAGTTTTGTTTTCTCACCTTCTCCTCACAGATTGTTGGAAGACGGGCTTCTTATAACCACAAGGCTACTTCTTTTGGGGCATTGCATGCGTTTTCGTCCGTCCGCCGCGATAGGAGAACGTCATGCCGCTAGATCATCTCGCTACAGGCAATAGTACAATGAAGGTTGGGACGGTCGTCCGCTAACTCATCGATCTCAACTCGGCGGGTGCAACGATTGCTATGACTGTGGAGCATCTCGATCCGGCTGTCGCGTCTCGCTGGATTCCTCGAGCATGTGGTCAATAGCAGCGCGTTACGGGGCCCGTGCTAAGAAGAAATCTGGACCAAATCAAAACAACTCTGCCTTTTACCCACGCTACGATGACAGCCAGTTAAGTGGAGAATGTCTATCTTAGCTTACTTTGGTATTGAACGACAGGTCCAGCTTAAAGAAAACTTTCACTGCTATCCGAGTAGCAAGTTCACCAGCATGTGCATCTTATTAAGCGACGTTAGACTTCGATAGCGAGGCCTCTTGTAGGACCCTTGATCGGTAGATTTTTCTCGAACCTGTATTGTTCGGTTTCGTAGGATATAATGTAGGTGGTCTAGCTCTGGTAACTTTGCCACTCTTCCTATTTCGATCAGCTATACAGCGGATTTCGAGCTTCTTCTCATTCGATGCCAAAGACTGTCTTCATGCTCTGCCGTCGGTAACATATGCAGACAAACCTTCGGTTGACCTTGTTGAACAATACAGTAGTCATCCGAGATCAGGGAGAATGGACTAGATCCTTCGCTGCGGCTCGCTTGCAGTCCAATTCACAGCAGACGATGAGTCCGAGGCCATTCAAGCTAGCATGATTCGCAGCATGAAATTTCCGGCGGAAGGCTTGTAGCGGAGACCCTTCAAGGCACCATCAACAGAACAGTTGGGCTTGGAAGGACCGAAAGAGTGAGCGAGCTAGCAGTGACAGCGCCTGTCACCGATAGAAGCGAAGCCTCGCTCAGAGCCTCAGACGTCTTAAGCATCCTGGCATTCCGCCCTAAGCAGGCTTGGCAGGCAAAGATACAGCCTGAAAGCTTAGTCGAAGTCCAAACCGGGAAACGCGGTACCGAGATTCAGTGGCGTGGTGAAGGGTCCGGACACTTCAGGTCCAGGTACTTCGGGTCCTGCTACACAGAGCTCGGTTGCACATGATACGATATATGGATGAGAGGCGCTCGAAAGCGAGGGCCACCTCACCACTTCCTTGCATCGACTGGTATTCCTCCATATATCGTGTCGTATCACATGAGAAGACGAAGCGAGTCCGTCTCTGAACCAACTACCGACAGTAATGAGCATATGATGCAGGAGGCTGTCGGGGCTACAGTAGTACGAGTGCTCTGTGTACAGAGGATGCGATCTTCGGAAATGCCGCAGTGCGAAATTTGTGGCCCTCGCGCACGGGGCCAATCTCCGCGACCATGCACCCTGGACCCTGGACCTCCGACGGCGCCTCACGACTTCATTGCAACACGTGATCGCTTGTGCAAAGGGCGAGGCCGAAGCCTGAAACCAAGTCCTCGATTTCCCCAGATTGATCGTTCGTCGCCGCCGAGAGGTGTACCTCCTTCAACTTTACCTCACTCCTTTGCCCTCGCACTCGACCTACCTCGACCATGAGCGCAGACCAGCGCGAGCTCGGAGCAGCATGCAAAGCGAATGACATTGCGCGTGTGCGTGAGTTGTTCGCTACAAGACCACTGAACAACAATGACGCGACCAATTGTGGCCTCACCACATCACCCAGCCTGCCACTCATGCGATGTTTGCTCGAGCATGGCGCTGTCCTGGCGAAATTGGTGAACTCACCATCTTCTTTGGACATGGTGAAGCTTTTCGTCGAATTCGGCTATGACGTGAAGGCCGAGGGGCACAAGATGCTGCAGTGAGTATATATTGTCAAAGCACAATACGTAGAGTAGATGGCCTAATGGATCTTCAGACATTTCGCACATGACCGGGAAGCCCTTGACTGGCTGATCGACCACGGTGCGGACCCCAGTTGCACAGATGAATTCCGAGGCGATGAGTACCCGATGCGCCGCATCGATCCCGCACGCGACTACTCGCTCAAGGTCCTGAATATTATTGCTGCATCGGGCGATATAGAGCTCTTCGACCATCTCGTAACATGCGGTGCGGACCCTCAGCGCAGTATAGCTCTCCATCGCGCGAGCAAGTGTCACGACCCCGAAAAAGCCGTCGCTATGATCGACCATCTCCTCGACAAGCACTGTATGAATATAGAAGCCAAAAGCGAAGACTTCCGTACTACAATAGACTCCCTGGACGCCGGTACCCCTCTCAATTGCGCCGTCTATTACCGGAATCTTGCCACTGTTAAGCATTTGCTAAAGAGAGGTGCACAGCCGAGAGACGCTGCTAATCAAGCAGCAGGGAGATGGGGTACACATCCGTTCTTACCAGCTCTCGGTCCTTTATTAGATGCTGGCGCTAACCCCGATGATGCGCTGGCGCTAGTGATTCGTACGAACGACATCGAAGCTGCGAAGTTATGCGTAAAAGCGGGCGCGGACCCAAGGGCAATCATATCCAACCAGGAAGCTCGTGCTGTCAGGCTTGCTACCAGACTGGAACCGGATAACGAGGCTGAGGATTGTGACGATTACCATCCTTCTGACGATGAAAGCGACGCAGAATGGAATGGTGAGATGGAAGCTCTCCTTAGATCGTTTGACCACGCTAGTTAGCTTGTTGATCTTGTACAATGTCATGACAAAGCTTGATGACAATTTTCAGCTCATCGATAGAAACAAAGCCTTTTATCCTTTCTGCAGCTGTGAAGTCGAGTGGCTTTTCCAGAGTTTCCGTTCTGCTTTCGGCCCATCACGCAACTTTGACAATTAAACCGCGAACCCAATATAAACTTTTGGATCAATATAAACTTTTGGATCACCTGTGAAAACATGTTGGGCTTTCTCGAGTTGAGTGCAGTGAATTGCCTTTGTCTAAGGCTGTTGTGTCACGCGGATGTATAAGCATGCTCTTCGTGTATTCTTCAACGCTGATATCAATGCCCATAGCTCTCACAATCGGCCCAGCAAACCGTCGAGATACTCTTCAGAGGTCTATAGCTTGCTCTGGATGATATGCTCGTACTCTTAGGCAGAGCTCACACGGAGAGCATGCGCAGACGTGTTCAAGTCACTACAACACGCACTTCAACTGCTATAAAGCAACTCAAGCTGTTCTCGTGGTCTTCGATTTCGCACCGAAACGGCCTGTATACCCATTGTCCAGGAGGTACTTCCTGAATTCATCATCTTCATTGCTGAGATCTCTGTCTCTGTCTGGAATGAGGAACCAGGAGATCAGCGCTCCAGTCATAGCAAAAGCAGAGCCAATCAGGAACACTCCTTGCAAGGCTGCATCTTCTGTGGAGAAAGACTCCTGGATGGGAGTGAAGACTTCCGTGCCGATAGCAGCTCCCGCCTTCCCGACTGCAGCTGCAAGACCCAGGAAGTGACCTCGGATGGGCGTGGGGAATGATTCGGCACAGCAGAGGAAGGTTGCTACCTGTTGACTAAATCAGTAAGAGCACAGTGAGATCGTGTAGTTGGTGGAGCGTACGCCTGGCCCCATCTCGCCTAGACCATTGAAGATGCCGTAAAGCACGATGAATAGAGGCAAGATATTCTTGATCTGGAAGACCGCTGCGCCAATAATGAATCCCATGACAGCCCATAGGATGAATCCTAGAGTCATCGTCTGTCTGCGGCCGATCTTGTCCATTAGAAGACCTCCGATCAGGCAGCCTGGTAAGTAGAAGGCATTGATTGCGGTGCCGAAGCCAATGGTCCGGATCAGTTTCCCGTCTGGGTTGAGCCCAGAGATGATCGTAGAGCTGTAAATGCCGAATGGGTAGACCTGCGTCAAGTCAGCTCTCGGCGAAAGAAAATAAATCACGGCATCCGAAGCGTCGAGCTTACCACGAAATCGTACATGAACCAGGCCATAGTCGTGCCGATCATCGGCTTCCAATACCTCTTCAAGATCAGCAGATAAGGGATCTGGTCTTTCATGGCATGTTTGGAGTACTGAGTAGAGTCGATCATCTTAAGGCGGAAGAATAGTAGGACAAATGGCAGGACAATACCGATTCCGAAGCTGACTCTCCACACGCCATCACTCATGTCCCCCTGGTACGCTGCGAGGACAATCAACACTACGACTCCCGCGGCTACGAATCCAGCATCAACAGCACCACAAGTAGTCGCCGCGGACAGAAGCCCACGTCTACCTCGAACATTCGTGCTGTCATTAGTTGCTTCTGTGGTTGTGGTCGCACATGTTGGGTACTCGCCTTCGACACTAGTCAGTCGCCTCTCTATGGCACGGTATAACTGATCATCGAATCATACCTCCAGCGCCGAATCCGGCAATTCCTCGGCCAATGATCATCATCCAGATCATACCAGTATTTGTGGCACCATGAGCTGCAGTACTTGAGACGATACCGAGGACCAGAAAAGCTGTAGCAAAGACAATGCCATTGCGACGGCCCAGCTTGTCAATCGCCCAGCCGAAGAAAAGCATTCCGAAGATCTCTCCGATCAAGAAACTATTCGACATTCTGGTCTTCATGCCGGAGGTGTATTCTCTGGGGTATAATGCTGTGAGCACCGGGTTCATGTAGCCTACCACTTGCGCATTGTAGCCGTCGGAGAACAGAGCCAGCCCGCCAACGGTAACCATCAGGATCGAGGATTTCCATGATCTTTCGGGGACTGGTGAATTATCGGAGATAGAGCAGTATGCGCAGCCTGACGTTGAGTCATAGACTTTTGAGGCTGTTGTGTCAGCTACTCCCATGGCAGCAAGTAGTTGGACGCTCAGCTGAGCGGCGGATCTCTCGTGTGTGCAAAATTAGCAGTAGTGTGAGCTTGAGATGTCGAACGGTCGTAACCCAAGATGGGAACACATGAGTTCAGATGTAACAGCGTCACGGATGCCGAGTAAGATATCTGCCAAATACTCACTGTGCATGACCTGTTACGGCAATGCCCGACTTGCCCACTTCGCATGTAGCTAGAATATGCATTCTCATTAAGCTCATTAACACACCGTGTTAAGTGCAAGCCTAGACTGCATTAGTGCGTTGCAACCCGGCAACCGATCTCATCTCACGTGTCAGAAATTCGCCAGCATGGAAGCCTGCCGACTTGTCGAATTTTGCAAGGAAAATAGCAGACGCGGCATATTGCTCGGATACGCTGTTAGACGTGCCAGACTCTTGTCTCTGAGCACGTTAGGGTTTCGGCGTGGCCTTTCGAGATCGATGGAGAAGAGTCTGCCTGATCCTGCAGGTGCCGAAGGGACTTGAGGTGCGGAGCCGCACGCTTGTGTTCAAGTGTCAGATACTGCTACTTCTGAGTGCGTAGCACAGAGGAGAGCCCGTATGCTTGGCGTCAGGCATCATAGTATACATCAATAATAAGGCTAGTTAAGGCTGGTTATCCGACATGAAGCTCGGAGACTGGCTTGATTGATTGATTGATTGATTGATTGATTGGTTCCATTAAGTCTATCCCGCCGAGCCGCGTAATTCCGCGGCTTGGCGGTGTGGCCTATTGCCACCAGCTGCCCTACGGCGCTATGCAGACTATATACAATATTGGCTGGAGTTACAGCTCTTCTTATGACAAATGAAATATGTGTAATGAGTGTCCCCCCCTTCAGCTTCTGTTCCCTGTCTGTGTTACTCTGTTATTGGCCTCTCGGGGCCTACAGCAATATATATATTAGTGACACTTAGTCAGAGGTTATTACGCCTCTACAGTGATATACGGTATTGCTACTCTGTTGAATTGTGCGAGGAGCTTTGTAGCTTTTATGAAGTAGGCTGCCTTTACTACGAGTGTTACAGTAGAAAGGATATTAAGTAGTGGGTAGGTAAACCAGTCGAGGAATGACCTCTCGAAGAATTGTCGGCGTTGGTTGCCTGCGTAGTAGCAGTCGTAGAGTAGGTGAGATAGATTCTCAGGCCCATACCCACATAGTCTACAAGTGCTAGTGTCAGCGGCTTTAATCGTGATTAGGTATGAACGTAGGCCGATCTTCGACATCCGCATTTGGCAAACGATCGATGAGGTACCTTTGTTCATACTCACTACTCCATATAGCTTCCGTAGCCATTTGGATGCTGTAGTTGGCGTTTGTGGGAATGTAGCCTTATAATGCCGGCTATGAGAGCCCGTCTCCCACTGTCGTTCCCACTGGTCTTTCGCTTATGCCTTGAAGTGCCTACTTAAGGCTGATTTGAGGATGAGGCGCGGGAGTACTGGAGCTACCTATTGCTCCTATAATCCCTAATTCCTGCGTGCGTCTGGCGGTGTCCATCCGGTAGCCTACTTCGCCAGAGCATCTACACGTTCGTTTCCCTCAACGCCAATATGGCCTGGGATCCAGCGGAGTATCACCTCCTGTCCCTATAACTGGAGCTTATCGATTATGGTACATATCTCTCTTAACATTTATTGCCCTAACTGGCTGCTAGGGCGGGCGTAGGATCGGAGGGCAGCTTGGCTATTAGCGAAGACTGTCACCAGCTTCGCTGTCCCTTGTGCAGCGTGGTCGAGAGCTAGATATATGCCATATAGCTCAGCGGCGTATACATTGCTCTCTATATATGGCCCCAGCCATCGCTGCGCTGTCCATGTGTGCCCGTGGAGGACTGCAGCGGTTCCCACTTGCCTCTCAATTCCGCTGCCGTCTGTGAAGTATATAGCGTGGTCCGGAGTGCACTCGGCAAGCACTCTATTATGACTTTCCTTCGCGAGTTCCTTTGTAGAAGGAATCAGGAGCGGTGGGGGCGTCCACCATGGCTCGGAGACTGGCCCCTTCCTGCCGGTGTTAACAGAATTTCAACCTTAACTCCTCCTACATCCGCGGAGAGACTTTGACTGAACACCGCGACGCTTTTTTGGTTTGATCGATGAGGCCACGTTCGACATGGGTCTACTACTATGAATGATCTATCACCTAGCAGCGCACACGCGTGCGTGTTCGCAGCATTAGCGACCTAGCCTCAAAGTAACCTTAGCTGCGGACATATGGTTAGCAATCCAGTATCACAAGTCTACATACAACATCTCAACGGTCACTGTATCCATCCCAGCTTTTTTGTTAATTAGTATGAGCACATGTGGCACAAGTAGCCCAGAGCAATGTCCATCCGAATCTCATGGGCGACAGAATCCATGTATGAGCGACGACTGGTGGCGAAAGCGTCAGAAGCAGGTATGTGCAGACTTACGCGCAAACAGCTAGTACAGGAAACGCGCAAGGGAAGCTAATAGCAGACAGTCCGAGGGAAGAGCTCTTCTGGCGACCAACATTCTTGGAACACTTCCTGTGCGCTAATGGAGGGTCTTCAGTAGCTCAGTATGGCAAGTCGCGAAAGTGCGTGCATAGAACTGCGAACCCGGCCATGTCCGGCCGAGACCGGACATAACAACAAACGTACATGAACCTCGTCGCAATAAGTATAGATGAATTCTCGTCTCAGGCTCAACAGACGATCAGCGACTGCATCTATCAGATATTCCATCTCCCGACTCTGCCCTCCCATGTCCAACCTCAAAATACTCATCATCGGCGGCGGCCTAGCCGGCAACGCCCTCGCCTTCTGGCTCACCAAGCAAGACCACGACGTCACTGTTCTTGAGCGATTCCCAACTCTACGCACGACCGGGCTACAGATCGACATTCGCGGGCATGGCGTCGAGGTGATGAAACGCATGGGTCTTGAGCCAGCTTTCCGCGCGAAAGCAATCGAAGAGCAAGGTTTAGAATTTGTCGATAGTACTGGCACGCAGAAAGCGTACTTTCCTGCTAACAGAAGTGGAAAGGGGTTGCAGAGTTTCACGACGGAGTATGAGATTATGAGAGGGGATCTTTGTCGAATTGTTCATGAGGGTATTCAGGGAAAGGCGAGGTATGTGTTTGGGAAGACGGTGAAGAGTTACGAGCAGAAAGACGAAGCGGTTGAAGTGCTCTTCTCTGACGGCGAAAAAGAGGAGTTCGACTTGCTGGTCGGCGCCGACGGTCAGTGGTCGCAGACCCGCAAGATGATGCTTGGGTCCTCTGCTCCCAATCCGGTGACCTTCTTGGGAATGTATATCGCATACTTCACAGCGCCGCTGCAACGAGAAGTGAGAGAGGAGTACAACAGATCGATCTACGTCGCCCCGAACAGACGCATGCTGTTCACGCGAAGGCATCGCGAAGACCAGATCCAGATCTACATGATGAGCACGTTCTCGTCCAGTTGCATGCAGAGCGTCCACAGAAGCGACGTCGAAGCAGAGAAAGCCGCTTTCGTAGACGAATTCCGCGGCGTCGGTTGGAAAGCAGACCAGATCCTGAAATGGCTGGAAGCGTCCGACGATTTCTACTGCGAGCGCTTGAGTACTGTGAAGATGCCCTCTTGGCATGACGGCCGCGTAGCACTCGTCGGTGATGCCGCATATTGTCCTTCAGCGGCAACAGGAATGGGGACAACCTCGTCGATTGTGGGCGCTTATGTTCTGGCAGGAGAGATAGGCAAGCATTGCCGTGGCTCGGGAGCTAAGCAAGGCATACCGAGCGCGCTGAAGGGCTACGAAGAGAAGTTCCGCCCATTCATGGATCAGGTTCAGGAGGGAATTACTCCTGTAACAGGGTATTGGAACAAAGTCCCCACTTCGTCCTTGGGCATTGCGATTATGAATTTCCTGTTGGGGTTGGCGGCGCTCTTACGGCTCAACACGTTTGCGATGCTGATCGCTAGTGAAGATGTCAGGGCCTGGAGCCTCCCTGACTACGAGGGGATGGAGCTGCGAGGTCGAAGCCGGGAGTAGAAGCACTCTGATGAAACTCCATTGGGGAACCAGAAGCAAACTACGGAGAAAGACGAACTTCACCTGCTAGTCGGCGCCGACGGACAATGGTCGCAGACCCGCAAGACAATGCTGGGATCCTCCGCGCGCTCCCGAGCCGGTGACCTTCGTGGGCATGTGCATCGCCTACTTCACAGCGCCGCTGCGACTATGTTCACGATCCGCTGCCTTCCGTGCCAAAGCGACTCCGCAGCCATGTGGAGCCTTCTGGTCGACGCAGTCCAGCTCCTCCTACTGTATCGGATCCGCTTTGTGAGAATATAGGCACTAGTCTCGTTATCGTTTTGAGCATAGAGTCTCATACTGCCGCGCGCGACACTTAAGACGACAGTTCTAAAGGTTGAGAACTTCAGAGATACCGTTTGTCACACTTCATTAGAGCCGGAACCTACCTGTCGTATTTCTAAATACAGTTTGTATACTACCTTATGCCCTTAGTAGTATTAATAAAGTATTTATACAAGCGCATATGATATTAGAAAGCGTCGATCTCTGTCTAGGTTTATGCCTAGCTAACGGCATGCGCTCCGATGGCTGACGATTAATAGCCGAATTCGAGGTAACACACCGATAATCCCGGATTGAAACAAGACATGCCCTTAACGGCTCGTTCCGTCTTGTTTGCAAACCTACATATCAAGAAGGGAAAGTCAGGACTCAAATCTGGTCGCCGTGAGCTAGACTTTCAGCATCCTTCATTCCTGTTCCGAGCACCGTTTGTTCTTCACGCTTCAGTTTTACCTCGCTACTCACCCACTTCAAAAAGGACCCACTGCTACGTAGTTTGAATTAACATGGGAGCAGGTGAGTGGTCGCATGTATGGCTACACACGTGTCTATCTCCTCCGTATTGGCGCATGATAGACACTGATCTGTAGCTGGCGGAGTTGCGCGTTTCACTAAGCATCCTAGACAAACTTTTAAGAGTCGGCATATTTCTAGCAGTCCTCGCAGCCTTCTGCTATCAGTCCGCATTGAAAAGATTTCTGGTGGTCACTACCGGATATGGAAGAACCCTTGAACCTCTGAGCAACTTTCCCTATACTTGTCGGCGTATTGAGGACCCGCGACTGGCCGCCTGTGAAGACATGTGGCTCAGCGAAACAACGAGAACACTGTTCTTAGCCTGTTCCGATCCAGTAGCAAGACTGCAATGGCATCCCAAGTCAGTGTTCTGTCACCAGTACATCGTCACATTTGGCTGATATTTCTCTCCAGTATGGCATTTCTTAATGCGTCTGGTCGCTCCCTCACCGATGCGATAATCGCCTTGGATGTTGATATGCCTAGAGGCACAGGCTTCGCATATCAGATTCTCGACACGCCAGATTTTGCTGGCACCAACGGCGATGGCACAATGAACCTTCTTGGCCTCACTGGAGTTGATAGCGTGGACCCATATATCTACCTCATTAACAATCGACCGTCCGGCCCTCGCGAATTCAATTCAACAATCGAGAAGTTTCAAGTCGACCTTGGCCAGGGTGAGATGAAGCACCTGACTACCTTTGCTGACCCGCGTATCGCAACGCCCAACAACTTAGCAATAGTAGGTGACGAGGCTTTTTACTTGACGAACGATCATGGTACCAGCAAGTATGGTTTGGTACGTCCGGTTCATTTCTCCTTTTCCTGTATCAATGGCTGATAGATCGTTCCAAGCTTCACGAGTTGAGCCCCATCTTTGGCACCGGCGACGTCACTTATTGCGACACTCAGGGCTGCAAGCAAGTGTCAGATGGCCACAGGTTTCCCAACGGCCTTGTGTTTGGCCGAGATGGGCGGATTTACGTGCCCTCTGCCTTTGTGGGTGGCATACATGTCTACGAACGACAATCAGACAACAGCCTCAAGAAAGTTGATTACATTGACATACCATACGCGATCGACAACCTTAGCGTCGATGCGGATGGTCATATTCTAGTACCGACATTTCCAACAGGTCTCCTGGCTTTGGGTCCTTTCCGAGATCCATTTGGAGCCTCTCCGCCGGTAACAGTGCTCGAGGTCAGACGCACCAGGTCTGGATACCAGTGGAAGAAGTTGTTAGAAGACGGGAACGGAGAAATCATAGGACATTCCACCGCATCTGTCAGGGATGCAAAGACGGGTAGACTGTTCTTGAGTGGTACGTCTTACCCCTAGGTCGATGTTGTTCCGTCTTTTACTGATGTGGAACAGGAGCGATGACGCCATTCATTACAGTCTGTGATCCTAAGTGATGGGATTCACTGCCTCAAAGCGCCATGGTGGACGCATCAAATAGGAAAGCCGCAAGTACAGTCACAACGAAGGTTAGAAGAGGCAGGAGATTTACTGTCGAATACGGAAAAGTGCTGTTGTCGCAGGCGTGGTGGAGAGCATTTCTCGCTTTCTCATCTTTGCTCCCTTGAGAAAAAGGCTATTAGCCATACCATTGTATCTTAAAGCTGATTCTCATCTTACACTCTCTGTGAGACGTCAGAACAAGTTTCTAACGCGGACAGCAAAGCCTGAAAAGCTTGACGTTGCCTCGACCGCGATTCTTTCTGCCTATGTTTGCTGGAACAACACTGTTGTCGACTGATATCTGCGAAGCGGGACTTTAAGGCTTTGTGCATCCGCAAGACGCACTCTACCCTTTCAATGTGCGACAATGCAAGCCCGATTCCGGGTGATATATCGCCGGCGATCAAAAGAGAGATGTCGTGATTGGCGAGATACATGATCATATTGGTATCTCCGGCAGCTAAGCGACATGGACCATGAGGAATATGTCGAAAGCCGTTTCGTACTGGCCAAACGTCGTAGGCCATCTGATCGACAGGACTAGATTGTGACAGAGAGCCTCGTATGTTGCGAATGAAGCAAGCTAGCTCTTGGACAGCAGCCTTCAAATCACTTTCGAGTGGACACTTATCCAAGCAAGCCACCGAAGTTGCTACTTTCTCGAGCATTTGGTAATGCTTAGTGGCAGCGTTGCTCCCTCCGAGCGACGGTAGCGCGTTGGCGTTTGATATCGGCTTGCCAGGAGATTGAGCTGACATGACAGCCTCTCGCGTGGAGCCGTCCTTCCATTGCTCGAGCTGTAACCAACCATGCACGATTAGTAAACCGCCTGAGTTTCCTGGAGTGAATACCTACATTGATGATGCCTTTCAGAAGAGTTGCATATTCCCGTCTAGGAACGACAGATTAGATTGACAGAAGGAGAAGTGTGTCGTGAAGAATTAAACGTCGTACCTCGAAGGTGCCTCCCATGCAAGTAGCTTCGATGATGCAACAAGACCTTCGAATCTTCCTGGAGCCGCGCCTCCGTCTTTGTCGAGAACTCGTTGCACCTCTATGACCATGGCCTGCATCGCCAAGCCCCTGAACTTGCATTCGGCCCCGACAAGCTGCGATGACTTGGTAAACGACCGCATGTACGCTGCTGCGACTGCACAAATTGCAAAGCGGACATCGGAAAACACGCCAGCCATGGCGAGAAACCTGTCAGTATCAGCAATCCTGTAGATCGAATGCTTTCGCCAGACTTTATGCATGGAATGATACTTTGACAGCTGGCAAAGTCCCGTTGCATACACAAACGGGAAACCTTTGCTAAGATCAGTGTTGACAAGAGAAGCATGAAAGAGCAACTTCTTCTCAGCATCTGGTATGTTCGAAGGCCATCCATATTGGGCTGACAATCCTGGACAGGCAAGCAACGAAGTAGTGTTGACAACTCCCTGCGCACTCAGCGTGCTAACGGAGCCTTGCTCGATGATGGTCCCCTTGCTAGCGCCATAAGCGCATTCTACCGTCAAGCGAGATCCACGGAAGATAAGTCGCTGGCAAGGGGTGCTGATTGACACAACGCGGTCAGCAGATATGTCAAATGACATAACATGATATGACAAGTCAACTTTACCAGGAGGGCCGGAGCTCATCGCACTTGACTCGACGCTTTCTGCAGGTATGGCATCCACTAGTGACTTTCCTGTGGGTTCTCTTCATCTTGCGTCGTCAGTCAAACAGGACGGGAATCACCGGGAGAAGCAAGCATAGAGGAAACAGTGGCGGATCATCCCAGCTGTGAGAGTTGGCATACCATGATGTTATTCTAGACAATCACGTCCGACGGCCGAGACTACGCCGGTTGTCCGAGTATCGTTCATTCATTGAAGTGTTCAACCAGGTACTCGCAGAGCCCTGAACCAAATCTGAGTCGAACACTCGGTGATAGTGCGTGGTCGCCGCCGGGTAGACTTGCCCAGACAGCTAACAACGTTTTATTAAGCGTGAGCGGGCCGCAGCTCGCTCATGCATTGTGACGGAGCACAGTGCACGCTAGCGTCTGCCGATGTAGCGTGGATCATCCGTGCTCCGAACCAAGTGAAGTTAGTACTACCTCCTATGATCTGTGCTTTAGCGAACTTGAAATTCTAGTCCGCTGTACCTATAACATGCCTATAGTATTCGTGCTTGCAGGATAAGGTGGCAACTGAGCTATCAAATACATTCCATCAATCGCATCTACGCTATCATGTAGCTGTGGTCGTGTTTGAACAACCTAGACTGTGACGAGTCTATACCGCTCTCACTCGAGAGCAAAATCTCTTCTGACCTCCCTTCCCTCAGCCTTCAACTTGATCTTGAAAAGCTTTTCCTCATTGAACATGTAGATGCCGCCAGGCACAAAGGCGAAATTAGCCACAATGGAAGCAACCACGAATTTGCCGATCAGCGTTCCTTGTGGATTCCATACGTTGATTCCATCGCCACAGCCAGAGTAGACATTTCCCTCCGTGTCGGTGTGTATGCCATCGGGAGCAGGAGCATCGGGGTAGGCGAAGACCTGTCGATTGCCAATGTGTCTTCCGTCAGGACTAACGTCGTAACGGTAGATTGTAGCGGGGTCGGTCATGTTGATCTTGCCAGGGAATGTCGAAATGCCTGTGTCGGTGATGTATAGGTGTTTGAAGTCCGGGCTAGAAAACTTGTCAGGAAATCACGAGAGCAGTAAGGCCAAGCAACACCTACCTGAATTCAACGCCGTTGGGAGCAATGAAACCATCAGCCACCACCTGCACAACACCGGTCTCTGGCTCGAAACGGTATACCTGTGGCCTGATCACAGGCTCTGGGCGGTAGTATTGCCAGTACCCGTACCGGGGATCCGAGAACCACAGATCACCTGTATGGTAGTGCTGCTTCACGTCGTCCAGGCTTGAGAAATTCCTCCCGAGGAAGTTATCGATGAGCACCCGACTGTGATTGGTGCTAGGATCGACAAGCACTAGTCTCGCGGGCTCTACAAAGTCCCCTTGATCACAGAAGACAATCTGCTGGCCCTGGCTTGAATCGGCTGGAGATCCGACTGGGTAGAACGCTGCAGCCCCGGCTGGGTTGGTGACATTGTCAAATCGAATGCTTTCTATCTCGTCGTTGTGGATGAGGTCAATTGTAGTTACGTTGATCGGATTGTCAAGATCGAACTGCCAATTGCTTGAAGCGTACAGCTTCCCTGTCGCGTGGCTGTAAACCCCGGCCTCGTGGAAAGCTTCCCAAGACTCTTGGGTGACAAGTTCTTGCGAGGCATTAGGTCCCAACACGTGGGCCAAGAAGGAGTCGTGATACGAGAAGAACGAAACATAATCTTCGGAAGCTTGTGTGATCGAATGAAGTTTGTCCGCGTATGGCAAGCTGCTCGCTAGGCTGAGAACGTTGACGTGAGTGATGTTAACCATTGCTGCAGTACAAGAGCGTCGGGGTGTTATGTACGATAGAGTTGAATGTTGGGCAGTCCTTGGAAGAGAAGATTGTAAGTACAACGTAAGTACAATTCCGATGGAACAGCGGGGCCTCCAGCTCATATGCAAAATTGCTTTGAGATTGATACTTTTATCACATCGGAGCGCGATACTTTTGTTCCTAAATTAGTGACGCCATATTTCTCGGTAGACCGGCAGACCATTAAGTTTCACAAGCTCATTGTTGCTTCCCCACAGATGCTCCTTCGCAGATATATACCTAGGTTGTCTCAGTAAACTCAGACCTTCGTCGGCGTGGCGGAGTTAACCCTGCCACTAGGGAGTCAGCTTCGCTCCCAGAGAGTCTGAACCTTGTTTGAACTAGCTTCGCAGGTAGCCAAATCCAAAGTTTGATACTCGAAAATAAGTGAGAAATTAAGTATCCGTGCTAAACTTCTGAATTTGAGCTGATGTTGACTTCAAGCGCTCAAACCATCGGGTTCCACAAGTCCATCGCTGTCCCCCCGTCCCCCACACCGATGTCCTTTCGCAAATATATCACTAGGACCTAGTCTAGGTGTAACCTAGGTAGGTTCGCATGATTTTACGTGCGTCTACACTGCATGAGTCATGTAAGAGACGTTCGGCGGCTCCGGATATACTACAACCTATATTTGAACCATCACAACACTATTGGACTATACCCGATGTTTGCGCCGATAGGATCGGCGAAAACTTGAGCTGTCCGAATGACTGTATATTGCGGCAACTGGGAAACTTCAGACCTCAGCATGCCTGTGACTCGCTACAACGTTGATTCAAGATAGTCTATACAGAAGCTCTAGGCGACGAATGGATTTGAAGCAACACCAAAGACCTGCGAGTCGGGTACGAGTTACATCAACACTCACCACATGAGCTAAAGGCAACAACAGACAACCGAGCGCGTGCCCTTTGAGGTACGCGAAGGTCTCAATCGTATAGAAGTCCAGATACATGGGCAGTCTGTGGCCAGTCTGAACGGGTCCGGCAAGGCACGGATCTTAATAGTAATCGGTCGATAAGATTGCGTCGAGTGTGACGTGAGTCTTGGAAAAATCGAAGCTGGAAGCTACCTCATGAACATCAGCCGCATTCATCCTAACACATGGAAATTCCGGAGGCGTGCGTATCTCAGTCACGATGAGCGATGTTGTCTTGTCCAAGATGCAGTCGAAATCGGTATGCCGGCGCTGCCAGTCCCGAGGAACGCCGACGAGTGAATGGTTCCAAACTCAATGCACAAGAGCGCTTCAGCATACGGATTCCGACGGCGATCGCTCAAGGACGGCCGAGTGCGATTTCTTCTCGTGCAATAATTACGTGCTAGCTCAACGAGATGGTACTGATGGTATCTCCACATCGATATTGTGGGCAGGGAGCGGCTCTGACATTGACTCGGTGGTAGAAGCACTGTAATTAGATTGTTCGTTAAGACATCTGCCCCTGTTTGCGATGCTCTGAGAGTTCATTCATAACGTCGGGAATGAGATTGTTGACATTGTGTGTTACAGACTAATCTACCACCAGCAACAGGGATTAGAACGATGCTGTTATTCTCGATCAGGAATCGGACAATTTGCGCTGTGGTAATTTGAGTGCTTTGCTGTGAGATTGCCTGACTTGGAGGCTGCAGTCTGACAAAGCAAGTCTGAATTCAGGCACATCGTGCTTATGTTCAAGCACTCGACAGCTTCTTGAACCTCAGTAGCAGGAACTTGCCATTCTTCCCGACCGGTTCGGCGAGATAACCACCATTGTGCACCATCCCCTCGTCATCCGTGACCTCCGTCGAGAATTGGCCCCAGATTGAGACCATTACATTCTTCATCTCCAGCATCGCCAGATTACTGCCCACGCACATCCGACCTCCGCTGCCAAAAGCCCAGAACCACTTCCCCATCTCCCTCAACTGGGCTTCGTCGGCTTCGACCCAGCGAGAAGGTTTCCAGGTGTCTGGATCAGGGAACACGTCAGGGTTGCGATGTAGCGACCAAGCTTGAGACTGCACGCGAATGCCAGCGGGCAGATCGGAGAAGGCGCCGAGAGATGCTGATGGAGGCGTCATGCGAGGCTGGTTGCCTGGAATTGCGGCATGCATGCGTAGTGTTTCCATCAAGCAAGCGTTGAGGATGGGTAGCTGGTCGACTTGCTTGGCGTCTTTGTTGCCTTGTAGGTCTGCGATCTCTTCGCGGAGTCTTGTCTGCCAGACAGCATTGGGAGCGCGGCTCAGCTCCCACGTGAGCCACGTGAGAGTGATGCTGGAAGTGTCAAATCCGGCGAGGACGTGGTCCAGCATTTCGCTTGCCATTCCCAGGCGATGAGAATATATGACTTGCTCTTCCGATACATCCTTGTCAGACTTGGTGGCATCTCTCAACAACGATTGGCGGAGTTGATTGTATACAGTGGGATAATCTGCCGGGGATTCGGTAAGCTGCTTCTTGGCTGTTCCAGCGGTGATGCTCCTCTCGGCTTTGTCACACATGAACAGGATCCAAGCTTCAATGTCATTGTTCGCTTTCGCAACCCACGAGGGTACCACAAGACCTAGCAATCCAATGCTGCTCAACCACGAAGTCAAGTTCGGAAGCTCCTGTGGCCAGAATGTGTGGATCTGTCGAGCTTTGTAGTCCTTCAAGAAGTTTGCGGCGTACTCGGGCTGCCGAATGAAGTCGCTTCCATTCTCGAGACCGAAGACATACGCTGCGACAAAGTCCATGGTAATGGCACTGAAGATGTCGTAGACTTCGGTTGGCTGATCCTTGGCGGCGATCGCATCCAACCTAGGAGTCAAACGCTCGTCGAGCAGTGCGTGAGAAATCGCCGTCACAGCATCACTACCTTGCAATGTCGACTTCGCATAGATGTTGCTCAGCATACGCTTTCGCTTTGAATGAGGGTGTCGCTCTGGCATAGCGAACATGGGTTGCACGCCATAATTGCTGAAGACGTTGGAGTACCAGTCTCCCTTGTCAAAGCCGCCACCATAGATCGTGCGGATGCCGCCTTCGACGCAGTTGACAGAGAGCTCATTAGGTGCTAGGCGGATGACCGGGCCTAGCTTGCCGTGTGCTTGGTGGACGGTAGGTGTGTCATTCTGGACTAGGCGATGATACAGGATCCACAGGGGTGAGATTGAAGCGCTCCAGTGAGCGTTGGGTACTTTGGATAGAGGAGAGAAGAACACAGGGAAGACAATGAAGCGGTAAACGGCAAGGCAAAGCAGAAGGCAGAGAGCTATGGCAGGGATCATTGTGATGCCGTTGTTTAGGATTCATGCAAGTTGTGACTGAGCTCAAGAAAGAATGCGAGTTGATGTTGTGGGAACCAGTTGACTCACCTTAAGAGTAAGAATATACTTTGGGGCATTGCCATAGTTCGGCGTACGGTTATCTATATCTCTGTGGAATACGGGCATTGCTACAAAGGGAAGGCCAAAGCGGGGAAGCCACGATAAGATACCCCACGTGACTGCCTCGGACGCGATTACCCCAGATTACTCTGTGTGACTCGGGGTCTGATTCACGAGGTGACGTAAATGCAGGCACATTTTTGGAGATCGCCTCCAGGTACATAATAGTCCGAAGTCAAGTCCTATCATCGCCATCTACAACAAATGAATTATCAACGCTGCTGGTCATATACTCCTTATATTGCCAGCCTACCATGCCAGCCACGGCGCTGACCGACCTTCCACCTGAACTACTAGAACAAATCACTACCTACCTTCCCACGGCAAACTCCCTCGCAAGCCTCAGCCGCACCAACAAAAACTTACACACTTTCGTCGAAAAGAATGCATGGCGGACCTTCGCAGGCGTGCACTTCCCTTCGCTATGTCCTAAGACATCCTCGTCCTGGAAGCTTTCAGCACAGAACTTGACCGGACAATCACGAGCATGGGATCGTCGAGCTTTTGTCGCAAGATACATTGAACCTCATGGCGACATCACAGCTTTTCCAGGCAAGCGGAAAGTCGATCGCTGGAAACGACCCAAAGGACAGACAATAGGGTTCACACCGCATATCGATGCCTATGAGCAGGATCTGAAGAATGGCGTCAAAAGAGAAGTCCTGGCTTACAGCGCTGGCGCTGAAGTCTGTGTGAGGATAAGGGAATGGCGCGTGGGTAGAAATGGCAAAGAGAAAGACAAGGTCAGCTGGCGAACGTACAGGCCACTTACGGCTTTCGAGGGCAGAGATGATGTGACGACAGTGCAACTCGTTCGGCCAAAGAGTGATGAGCAGAGAATACAAATGATCACCGGCACCGCAAATGGTGATCTTCGAATGATAACCTTTCCCGATATCCTGAAAGATGACGCGGATGTGGAAAGAGTGTTCTTCACGACCCAAGGGCAATCGGTGAGATCTTCTAGCTTGCTGCACCAAGACGGGCGTTCATGCCTGCTTGCTGCGGAGGTCGGAGACTCCAAGATCTGCTTATATCCGCTCGAAGATGGTCAACCAAAGATCGCACCGAGCAGTCAGATAGACATCAAACTCGCAGCCCGTGAATGTGGAGATGTGCTCAGTAAAGCGTATCGGCCTTGGTCGACCAACTTTCTCTCAAGCTCACATCTGGCTGTCGGTCTCGGACCCAGCGAAGAGCCCATACATATTTACACACTTACGCCTTCTGGAATATCAAGCGATCATGTCCGGAAGTTTACACTTTCGACTGATTACGAGTTGGACGACCGGTCTGATGAGATTGCACCTGGCGGCGTAGCAAGAAAGACTACGAGCTCGGTGTACCCGATCGTTCCGCTACCACCCTGCTCAGCAGCGACGTCCAACCAAGATGCCCAAGTCTTTCTCTCTGGCGCCTACGACGGTGTTGTGCGCCTGCACGACCTTCGCTCTCCCCGAGATGTCGAGGGCACTTACAATGACCCGATAGACGACAGTGCGATATACTCTCTGCTTCCCCGAGGACGCGAAAGTCTCCTTGTCGGATCCAATCGACACAACCTGCTCAAGGTCTTCGACATGCGCTTAGGCTCGAAATGCTACTCCTACCTTGACGCCCAACCAACCACAACAAGTACAGCACCGTCGAGCGAGCCCACGCGCGACTGGTCGCTATTCCTGAGACCTCACAACTCTTCTACCGATACCCACGCCAACTCTCGCGGTGGCTGGCAATCCCGTCGTGTCGCAGAAAGCAGCATCTACACTCTTGCATCACCCTCCGCGAGCTCACCACACATTTACGCTGGCATTGAAAATGGCGTTGTGGAGCTTGCCTTCACAGACGTCATGGACCCTCATCCTGATCCCAACTACTTCAAGCCCTGGAAAGTTGGCGCGAACGGCAAAGGAGAACACGAGTGGAATGGCTGGAAGACGAAAGATGTCATCGACTTGGCTTGCTATGATCAGCGGACTGACATGAAACTGTGCACGCAAAGAAGTATGGTCGAGACGGTGAGGGCGAAGGGTGATGTTTTGGGAGATGCATTGCCTGGGTTGGATCGCAGGTGGAGGGTTGGAGGAAGCTAGGAAGTCCGATGATGAGGTCAGAAATTCTGCTTGTTCCGGTGGCCGTGGTGCGCATGTGGGACTCACAGGGCACGATTTCTTCCAAATGCAACAAATCACACAGCCGGCGTCAGAGAACGTCGCATGAGCTGTAAAAAGACAGAGAAGCAAAGAGATTGTCGCCAGCATTGAAACTTGATCATGTTGCGTATCGACTCTCCACCATCCTACGGAAACCTCAACACTCATGGCCATGCTCCTTTAGGCACTCGCTCCTCATTGAGCTGATTCCTCCCCCAAATCTTGTTCAGCTTGTTCTCGAACGTCACAAAAGCATCCTCGTGCTTCGCAGCCCACGGATCCATCACGTAACGTTGCTCTTCCATCCACGTACTCCTGGCCATCGCGATCATGAACGCAAACGACGACTTGGCCATCCCGCCGAAGACAGAGCAGCGCATCAGGATCTCAAGATCGACTAGCGCTTGTTGGTCCCAGTGCAGCTTCTTGAGCTCGGCGCTTTGCTCTGAGCTGAGCAAGTCCCACTTGTCGACTACTGTGAAGCGTACGCTGTTTGCGGCTGCTTTCACTTTGAAGCGCTCGATTTCGGATGCGTTGCCGCTGGCGACGTAGATGATTTTCAGCGAGTTGAGGACTGCATGCTGCATGTATTCATCGGTCTGTGTTGTCCAGTTCAGTCCACACTCCGTCTCAGAGCACGGCGTCTGCCATCCGGCATCTACAGTATCCGCTTCTGTGCGTAGATGGGCGCCGTAGAAAGCTCGCCGATGCAGTTTGTCGGTGGGCACCAGTGGCTGGTTGAAATGCCCGTGGAACATTTGCTCCAAGGCTGCCATCGCCGCTCCTGCAAACTTGCGAACATCCGGATTGATCCTCAACACCATCGGTAGATTGAGCCTCAGGCCAGGCCTGGTATCCCTCGTGTCGACTTCCCACATCGTCCGCCCGACATCCACGACCGTCAGATTCCCGTCCTCACCGCCCAAATCAACACCTTTGTCCTTCAACCACGACTCGGTCTCCTCCAACCACTTCTCCCGCGTCGTATCCCGCCTCGCAAACGGGACTTCAGGCCTGTACATGCCCTCCACTTTCTTCGCATGACCAGCCTCCATCGCCGCTTCCACAGACTCCCACACCCTCATCTCCGGACACGCCTCTCCCAGGCTCTCGACAAACCACTCCCGATCAAACATGGTCTCAAAACCCGCCCTTCCCGCTCCCCACACATCAAACAGCTTCTCTTCGTTCCGCCTCGCCATCCCAGGCAACACAATGCTCGCGCCCGCTTCCATGGCGTAGAACAGGAAGTCGAGAAACTCTGCCCGCACGTTCCCGACCCCGCCGTTTGCGTCCGCGAGGTTGAAGATCAGGTTTGGTCGCCATGTCGCTTGGGCGCAGAAGGCGCGGATGGGCGAGGGGTTGAAGGGGGAGAGGAGGTGGGTTGAGAGCCAGAGGGATTGAAACTCTTTAGGCTTATATACGTGGGAGACAGACTTCGGTTTGCTGGTGTTTAGCAGCCCATAAGTGGGATGGAAGCGGTAGGAGAGGTAGTATAACGGGATCAGAGTGCTGATGATGAGGAGGGTTTTGTGGTAGATGGTGAGTTTTGAGACGTGCTTTTGGAGAGACATCTTTGGAGTAGAGCTAGACGATAGATAGAGCTAGATATAGAGCCACTATCAGCACGGCACAATCGACATGTCAAAGAATTGGAGACGTATCGTCTCGCCGATACGCGTGCTGGCGGCCGCATTCCTCGACGACTTCGCAAGGGGCACATTTCGATGTGACCCTTGGAAGCACAATGCTTTGTCAAAACCTAGGCACAGCTACCTTGAACCGCTAAATGAGTTTCTTTGCAACAGACTATATGTACATGTATGATGAGCGTGGTATCTTTTTCTGATCGCAAAGCCGAAATCGAGAAGTGGCCAAACAGCGCTCACATCCCGACCATACATAGGACTCGCAACGTCAGCACATGCAACCAAGACGGACGGCACTTCCCATACCTCAGCTTTTTAAAGAATATCCTTAATACCAATGAAAGTCTGTATGTGCGCTTACATTCGTGATATCAATATTGAATGCAGACCACGTGCAGCGAAGGCCATGTGTATCAGCCGGGCTGCACAACCCTACTTACACCAAGAGTCACATCTCATTCCCATGGCACGTCGGGCGCAATCATACATTTACATGTACATACTATATGTATATGAACGATAACAGTACATCTCTACAAAGCCTACATTGAGACGCCGAGACCCTTCTACGCGGAACGGCGATTCCACGGGTTTGCACATGGAACCTGGAATGTTCAAGTCTCTCGCCACAAGCGGTATTGCTTTCCAACTGGCTGTACAAAATCGGCCTTCATTGTTCAACGAGTTCGTAACGCTGCTAAATTTCTTGAAATAGAACGACAAGGGAGGGGAAAAAAAGAAAAAAGGATGAGAGCCCAATTGCAGGCATTATTCCTACGTACATACCTTATTCATGTGGAAGCAAAACTAAGGTAGGTGAGGACATCTAAAATGGGCAAAAGAAATTGCCGCCTCTGTGGATCGAACACAGTACCTCCAGAATACGCATCAGATGCGATGAGACTCAAGTGAACTTCAGTCTGGCGCTCTCCCAGATGAGCTAAGGCGGCTTATTTCATGACTTCCACGTCAAAATTGATTCCTATGTAGTGCAGTGTTTTCACTGACCGGCTCCAAGACCAGCAACGATTTAACGTTCCATCT
Organism: Pseudopyrenochaeta terrestris; assembly: GCA_022813475.1. Classification (NCBI taxonomy): domain Eukaryota; kingdom Fungi; phylum Ascomycota; class Dothideomycetes; order Pleosporales; family Pseudopyrenochaetaceae; genus Pseudopyrenochaeta; species Pseudopyrenochaeta terrestris. Next base: position 775,609 of record JAKLMJ010000018.1, read on the forward strand.
GAGCGAAGAATGCAAGCTGTCGAGAGAAGGATGAGATGGGTGAAACACAGCGAAAAGTCGTCGTCGGTAGAGTAGAATTCGTGATTTGAGTGTGCAGGGAGGTAGCTTTAGTTTTCACTCATACAATTCCAAGCTCTACGGCCATTGGACACGAGGCGGGCAGAGTGCTTGAAAGCCGTCGTACATACAGCCCAGCTCATCCTCCCCGTCCCCTTCCTCTGCCCCTCTTACCTCTCCCACCACCTCCACCTCTCGCACCGCCTCGACTGCCAACGCCATGTAACCTGCCTCGAGGTCGGCAGAGCGTGCAGAACCAACTCTCTTCTTCACCCGGCATGATTTCCAGGTCTGTGCAGCCCAAGTGGAACCACTCGCGCTCGCATTTGGGGTTGTCGCAGCCGACCATGTCGCCGTACGAGCCGCGGAGACAGTAGCAGTATTTGGGCTCGGAGGGGTCGTCGGGATCGGGGTCTTCGTCGTCCGTGGCGGGTGCTTCGCTTTCTGCGCGGGAGGGGACTTGCTCTGTTCGAGCTTCGCCACGAGTTTGGTGCGCGCGGGGAGGTGAGTCTGGAATTGGTGAGGCGAGTGGTGATGCTGCGCTTGAAGGTGGTAGGGATGAAGCTGGGTCGTTCTCTACTTCTGGCTCAGCTTCGGCTTCGGCCTCTCGCTCTGGAGACCTGGTTGCCGCTGGCGGAGGAGGCGACCGCTGAGTTTGAGGTGCCGGAGTCAATTGGGAGGGTGAAGGTGCTTGCGACGACAGAGAAGGCGATGGAGAGTGCGTAAGAGCTGGCGCAGGCGGCGGTGAGCCAGGCGGCTCACGAGAAGAGACGACGTTCTTATCGTCGGTTGCGTTTGCCATCTCGGTGTCCCTGTCGTCAAGCCGTTTCTCTCCACCTCTTCGCCGCTCGCGATCACGCGATGAGTTCCCACTCCGTTTGCGGCTCGTAGTCCGCCTACTGACGTTGCGACTACCAGTGTTACTGCGACGCATGCTGCTTCGAGCGCGGAACCTGCCTTCGCCTTCGCTGTTGCTGTCGAGATCCTCGTCTGGATCGTCTTCATCACGACCATGATCTGGGCTTCTGTTGAACGGAGCAATCTGTCTCATGAGACCACTCATACTACCACCGTGTCCAGCACGCTTGTGGTTGGCGCGAGGATAGTTTGGTGTTTCTGAGCCAGGTGTCTCTCCATTGCCGCGCATAGATCGAGTGGAGCGCGTGCGAGCCATTGCTGTGTCAGATCCAGGATCTTCGGCGCGTGGAGTGCCTGTATTGGATTGGCGGCTGGAAGTCTTCTTGGACGAATTCGAGCGAGACGGGATTGGACGCTGAACAGACGACTCCATGTCTTCGTGCTTCATTGTGGTCTCTTGCACGTTCTCGTCCGGCGCTGGCTCTGCAGCCTCGGCGGGTTCTTCTTCGTCACGCGCGCGCTTCTTGCCAGCAGTCTTCTCCTTCTCGCCATTCGATTTGCTAGAGGCGGTCGTCGGTCTGCTCTCTTCTTGATCCATGACCTTCTCGTGTCTGAGGTTGGTGGTGCTGGTCTTGGTCAAACGAGCACTTTGCGGTCGACCAGCGTTGGCGTCGGTCTGCGCAGCACTGAAAGTAGCTTGTAGAGGGCTGGCAGCGGCCACTGGTGTCGCCTGAGCACTGCTGACATTCTTGCGTTTGGGTGGTGCAGGAGGCGCTGCTTTTGACTTCGCAACCTTCTTCGTAGGCTCAGCAGCTGGCGTACTTCTAGGCGTCTCTTTGCCAACCTTGCTCTTTGTGCTCGCTTGACGTTCCATAGCTGGCGCGCCTGCAACCTTGTCCACTTTCCTTCTTTTAACAGGCTCGCCGTTTGTGGAAATGCCCAAGCCGGTAGCAGAAGAAGCAGCAGCTGCGGCGGCGGCGGCAGCTGCCTTGCCTCTTGCAACCTTTGCAGTAGTTTTCTTCGGCCTATCTTCGAATTCAGAATCGAATTGTTCCCTCTGTCTGCCTCTTCCGGTCTTCTCTTTGCCCGTGTCTTTGGTGGCATCGCGTCTTGCGGCCAGAATGTCCGTCTCGTGTATTGCGCTTGCAGCTGCTGCCAAGCTGTTTGTGAGAGCGACGTCTCTGCGGTTTCTCTCGCTTGCGGCTGGTGGCAGAGGCTTGACCTTCAGCCTGTTGTCGCTGTAGGCCCAGTGTGTCATGCTTCCAAGTCGCGCTTCTTCAGGGATTTCCTCTTCAACGTGCGGCATGACACTGTCGAGTCGCGACATCTGCAAGCTGAGTACGCGGTTGGCCTCAGTCAGGACGACGTTCTTCTCGTCCAGGTTTGCGAGTAGGTTGTGGGTGATCATCCTCAATTCGTGGTATTGTTTTCGTCTTTCCATATCGCCTTCACCATCTTGTGCTGTATCCTCGCCGGCGACCGAAGCCGCAGTGCTATCTTGCCCAGCGGTAGCTCCGTAAGGTGCAACACCATTGACCAGGCTAACATTTGCACTGCCGATAGCGCTGTTGGCAGCCGTGAAGCTCAGCATGCCTCCGTGTGGTCCACTAGCGTTGTCGCTCCGTCTCGGTACTGGCTGCTCTAGCAATGCGTCCACAGCTTCGCCCAAGCGCTCGTTGGGGCCGTGAACCTTGGCTTCAACCTCTTTCATGAGCGTCAGATGGCGCATGACTTCCTTTGGCAGGGCAGTCACGGCATCGGTGAAGAAAGTGAGAGCTGGAAAGAAGCCGGTGGCTGTGGTGTCGTCCGTGAGGTCTTCGGGGCCCTGTCGCGCATAGGGTCGCGCGTAGTAGTTGGCTGGGCGCGTGGTATTGGTGCGGACGGCGCGACCAGAGTTGGTACGGCGCACATTGTTGCTGCTTGAAGGGTCGCCGGCGGCGCTGGAGAGCAGCGAGGCCTTTCGTATGGCGGCAGCGGTGGGCGGCATTGTGGTGTGCGTATGTGGTGTGTTCGTGTTCGTTTATCAGGGCTCGGTTGTACGTCGTGGGTAAGTGTTGAAGGGTGGCACGCTCGCTAGACGAAATCACATGACGGCCATCGCGAAAGGAGACGCTTGTGAATGAAAGAAAGCAGGATGTATGAGGGTTTGTGTGGTGGATGTGCTGGTAGTGGACTGAGAAAGACTCGTCTTGCTCGCTCGCTCTAAGCCGACAGCAGCGAGCTCCTTCCCAGCACAGCCAAATCCCGACCTCGCCGAATCGAGCCCGCCCCACGTCATTGCACAACTCGTCACAATTGAAGTGCATCTGACATTCTACCGTAGCATGGATGTCTGGAAGCCACGTCCACCTCTATCAGAGCAATCGTCTCGGCCTTGACGACGAGAAACTAGTGGTCAGGTCGACGACAACACGCCATGTCAGTGTATCAGAGCCTCACTGGATTGCCTGTATCAAGCCTTCTCGTTCACGCCGACAGCACCGCGTGCAGGTAGCCAGAATGTTCAAAGCATACCTTACCTCCTACTGCGCTCACACATTGCACTCCAGGAAACGCCATTGAGCATATGCTTTCTCTAGCCTTGCACAAGTCTTTATATCCTCCTTGTCGATCCTCCAAGGAAGTGGCCTCTTTGGGGATGTGCTTTGCTGCCAAATATAACACCGTGAGACATGCGTCCAAGCTTTCTACATCAGACCAACATGTGCTTCCCACTGTTCGAAGCAGTTCACCGCCGTGCTTGTACCGCTCACCAACCGTCACGTCAATGCTCTGCCTTTGGTTGATCTTCCTATAGCTAAGTCGCAGGGACACCACTCCCTTTCCCACAGCACCGATGTCCTTGTGGCCCAAGAGGTGGCAAGAGAGCGTTGCATGAGATTGCGTCTTTGCAGCCTTGAATATACCATTCGTATATATCTGAGTGCCGAACCCGCTGCATCGGTACACCACCATCTGCATACTGCATCCGCCCTGCGCCTGGAGACAGCACGATTCCCCCATCATGGCGAGCATCTCGTCTCCCAGACCACGACGCTCCACAAGCCACAGTCAATCGCGCTTTGGCTCCATTGGCTCGTCGTCTTCCATCGCCGCCAGCAGCATTGCTCGAGATCTGTCTGAAGTCTTCTCCCCAGACCCATCAAGCAGCAACAACGGTCACGAAGACCCATCCAGTTCCGCCATACGCTGGACCAGGCCTCGCACAGCAAATTCTTGGAGCCGAAGAGTGAGCAGCACCTCGGCCACAGTGGCAGAGGAAGAAGCACATCATGGCGTGTCTGATCAAAGTCCTCTGCTTGCTGGCCCTACCTCGCTATACGCCAGCATCGGAGGTGCAGAACAGATCGACCAGGCTTGCGAGAGTACGGTATTACTTGCAGACACCGAGTCAAGCTGGCAGACGGAAGCCAAAGTGCTCGGAACTTACTCTCGCTCATTGACCCTCACCTTCCTGCTGCAGCAGTCGCTCACGGTGGCTAGCGTCTTTACCGTCGGACACATTGGCACAGTCGAACTTGGTGCAGTCAGCTTGGCAAGTAGTAAGTCTCCTTCACGAGCATCTCCACAGGACCTCGCACTGACTCGACCTAGTGACGGCGAACATCACCGGCTACGCTGTATATCAAGGCCTCGCAACCAGTCTCGACACCCTAGCAGCCCAAGCCTATGGCTCTGGTAGGAAGGAGCTCGTCGGCCTTCAGACACAGCGCATGCTGTATTTCTTGTGGGCCATCACCATTCCGATAGCAGCAATCTGGGCCTGTGGCACCATCATACTCCAGGCAATCGTTCCAGAGGGCGAGACAGCTGCTCTAGCAGGTCTGTATCTAAAGGTATTGATAGCCGGCGCTCCAGGATATGCTGCCTTCGAGGCCGGAAAGCGATTCGTGCAAGCTCAAGGCCTGTTCTCCGCCACATTGTACTGCACGCTCATTTGTGCTCCGCTAAACGCTGTCATGAACTATGTCTTCGTCTGGGTGCGTTCTCTGTCTCAATGATCGGAGCATTATTGATCCTCCCAAACTAATACCCACTGCAGCAATTCGAATGGGGATTCATCGGCGCTCCAATCGCGGTGTCAATCACACAAACATTGCTCCCGCTCTGTCTGTTCGGCTACGTCTCTCTTGTCGACGGCCGCGAGTGCTGGAATGGTCTGGACAGACGAGCCTTGCGCAATTGGTGGCCGATGATCCAGCTCGCAATCCCCGGCCTGATCACCATGCTCGCCGAGTTCCTCGCTTTCGAGATCCTCACTCTCGCAGCTTCACGTCTCGGTCTCACCGCTCTGGCCGCCCAGTCCGTCATCTCCACAGTCACAGTCATCACTTTTCAAGCCCCGTTTGCAATCGGAATCTCCGCCAGCACGCGAATTGCAAACTTGATCGGCGCCGGCCTCCCGAAAACGGCTAAACTTGCTGCCAAAGTCGACATCGTCGCTGCCACTCTCGTCGGCGCCTTGAATATCATCCTTCTCAGCAGCTTGCGCGACTTCATCCCAAGTCTCTTGACCGACGATCCGCTCGTGTCTGCCGCTGTCTCCAAAGCAATGCCCGTCTGCGCCGCTGCCCAGCTCTTCGACTCGCTTGCGACGAATTGCAACGGCATTCTGCGTGGCCTCGGCAGGCAGGGAATCGGTGGCTATATTGGCCTTTTGGCTTTCTATGTCATCGCTCTTCCGATCTCGTTCTGGACTGCTTTTGGATTGGATTGGGGGTTGCAAGGATTGTGGGCCGGGCCAGTTGTCGGACTTGCTGTCGTTGCGCTGGTTGAAGGCTGGTTCATCTGTGCTATGAGCTGGGAGAAGGCTGTTGAGGAGGCCAAGGAGAGGAATCTCGTCACATGAGTCGTCTGCTGACTATACTCGCTGTGCGCTAAGGGCGAGGGTACTGCTCGGCGCCTCTCAAAAGCTGCACCCATATAATTCAAAACCGAGCAAGAACAACCTTTAAACCAATGCTACGGAAAAGAATCAAACCCCTACTACTACTGCTATCCAATCAAAGAGCAATCTTCCCCGTCCCTTGAACCCAACCAGCCAACACGAACAACCGACTCACCAACCTCTTCAACCCAGCTACCCACCCAGCCACCCAGCCACCCAGCTCCTCTCCCTCATCCACCCTCTTCCCACCCCTCCACTTCCGCACCTCCATCTCCCCCTCCCCCTGCCCCGTCCACCCCCTCACAACCTCTTCCCCAGCTCCCCTCACAAAAACATGGAAGTGCTCCACCGCCCGCACCGTCTGCCACTTGCTCGGATTGCGGAACCACACCACGCTGTCTCCTTCCTCCTTCCGCATTTTGGAGCGGAACGTCCGCTCCACAAACTCCTCAATCGCTTCCCTCGCTGTCGCCGTCGGCTCGCCGGTTGCGGAGTCTAGTGGCAGCGGCGTTTTCAGCCACACGACGAGGTGCGAGATGTCGGGTGTTGTGCCGTAGGGCCAGTCGTTGCGCAGGATTTTGTAGGTGGAGGTTTTGGCGAAGGGGGTGGGTGAGGTGGGTTGTTGGTCGGCAGAGGACGGCTGCTCCCAGTGCAGTTTGTGCTGCAGGATGAAGGACAGGATGCTGCCGTGCGTTGCTTTCACGTGCTGCGTGAAGTGGATGTAGTTTTCTAGGTCGGAGGGCGTGCGTACGATGCCGTCGAGGGTGTGCGTTGCTGTGAAGGGGAATTTTGCGGGTCAGTGCTAAGTGGCTTCAGAAAGAGGGAGAGGAAGGACTTTTTTTTCCTTTCTCTTTATTTTTTTTCCCCTTTCTCCTTTTTCTTTTTTTCTTTATGGGAATTTGACTATTACTGACCGATCAGGTCTTTGATGTTTTGCCAGGTGTAGGGCGTGAATTCTTCGTCTGTCTGTCGCAGGGTGGCGATGTCGAGGGCGGTTAGGAAGAAGGGCGGGTTTGCGATGAGGGCTTCGCGGGACATCATTGTGCGGGTTTTAATCGATGGGTTTGGATCGGAGAAGGGTGTTGAAGGCGGGTTGGCTTTTCGTCGTTGGCCTTGGGTTTTGCTGCTTCCTATGTACCTTGCTTTAATCCATCTTGATTTTCGTCTATTATTCCTTACTGACAGCCATGCTCAGGAAGCACTCCACTACTCTACCGCATGCGTTGAGTCGAGAGTTGTGCTCATCCTAACGCGATACGAGGCTCGTTATACAGATCTAGATTAATAGCTCGGCCTCGTCCGAGAAGACTGCTAGATTGCTCATTCGCTTGATGCCATGCGGTGTGGTGAGCACTTTGTCATGAGCACACATGGTAGGATTCGTAGTGCTCCGTGCCATGGGCTCCTGGATCGGGTCGTACTAACACACTAAACCGCTTTTCAACAATGCACTCTTCCCGTGCGATCAGATCTGCACGGCTGTGCCGAGATTCTCAATCAAACCGGGTAGTTGATGTTCTCACACCGCCTGGCAGCCCATGCTTTGGACGATTTCGTGCTCGAGCCTCAACGCTGTACCTTGGCAGGATGACCTTGGGTGCCAGTGGGGAGCGCAGTGAAGTGCATCTCGGTTAGGAAGGATTTTATAGGAGTCCTGGCTCATAAGACGTTGCGTGCTGCGCTTCTTGCTGCTAACCACAGGGCTGCGATCAACTACTGGACCGGTCCGGAGGGGCTCGAACCGCCCCCGCTGTGGAGCCGTGACGAGTGCCAGACGATCACAAACAACCACGATCTTGCCCTGTTGGGCTAAGTGCGTGATGTACATGTATGTTGAACAACACACGATTTTTGTCGTGCTTCAGATGCATGCAGCGATGCTCCTCGTCAATGCAGCACAGATCAGTCGGACGCATGCCTCTGGCGAATTGGAGGATGGCGAGGGGCTGCGTTGGCGAGGTTGAGGCTCTACTGCACTACAAGACCTGGCGATGTGCAATATGATATAGCAATCAGCCAGGTTCGCTGCTGCAATATCCTTCAGGTCGCAGTAATAAGGTGGAGTGTTATCTGGGCAAGCGCTCACATAGCAGCGCTGTTTGAGGGCGGTGTGCACGCAGAACACACTGCCAGCTCCGTCGACCGAGACTGGAACCAGGAACACTTGAACACGAAGGCGAACCGATGTCGGTAGGGCTTCAGACGACGGGTTCAAAAGCCGGGAGAAGGTTCCATGTGAATTCTCCTGGACACTGCAAACGCCATCTTCATTCTTCCAAAATCAAAACCTTTCACGAACAGCATGGGATCCAGCATGAATTGCACAGTCGCTGTGGTGGGCTGTGGCCAATGGGGCGCCAAGGTTGTCTCCTGCTTCGCTAGACTGGGAGTGCTCGCTGCAGTTGTTGACGCTGATGCTGAGCAAGCTGGAAGAGTCGCTGCATCTCACGATGTTCCTGCTCTGGACTGGGACACTGTGCTCAACGATGAGACGATAGCAGCCGTGGCCCTGGCGAGCCCTGCCAAATACCATGCTTCAATGATCCTGGAAGCTCTACACGCTGGCAAGCACGTATATGTTGAGAAACCTCTGGCCCTGTCGTCTTCTGAAGCCGAGAGAGTCGAAGCTGCGGTGCTTGAGACCGGCAAGACATTGCTCGTTGGACACATTCTCCAATACCATCCCGGTTTCCTGGCCTTGAAAGCGCAGGTGCAAGAAGGGAAGCTCGGAAAGCTGCTCTCCATCCGTTCCACACGATTCGGACCCGGTCGCATTCGACATGATGAGAATTCACTCTGATGCTTGGCTCCGCATGACGTATCGATGATTCTGGGTCTGATAGGCCAGGAGCCTACTTCGGTGGAAGCTCATGCGAGTACACTCTTGCAGGCGGATATTGAAGACTCAGTGGACGCTCGCCTCACGTTTTCAGAAGGTGTGGTAGCGGAGATCGCCGTTTCGTGGATCCATCCATACAAGGAGCGCAACATCGTGGTCATTGGCGATCAGTCGACTTTGGTCTTTGATGATGGCAGACCTTGGGATAGTAAGCTGATGCTCTATCCGAACAAGATGGTGTGGGAGAATGGCTGCCCGACACTCGTCGAAGGAACCCCAGAGCCAGTGTCGATTGAACAGCGAGAGCCTTTGCTAGAACAGGGTCGCCATTTCATTGATTGCATCCGCACCGGCGCTCGCCCAGTGACCGATGTTCGCGAGGGTGCTTCTGTTGTTCGAGTGCTTGATGCAGTGACCGAGGCGATTCGTGGTTCACTCAGCCCAAATGCTTCCAAACCCGCATCGGTATCTCCTCAGTCAGAGAACATTTCTCCAGCGGACTCTGTGATCGACTTGAAGCTGCAGAGTGACAAGGCACCAGTGGTGAAGATGGAGTCGACAACGCCGACGATCGCTTTGCTCGACTTGAAGACCCAGCAAGACCTCATCAAGCCCAGCCTCGACAGGAGGATAGCCAAAGTGCTGCTGCAGGGCCAGTACATCATGGGAAAAGAAGTTGCCGAGTTGGAGCAAGAGCTGTCCCTGTTTTCGGGCGGCGCGCACGTGATCGCTTGCGCGAGCGGGACAGATGCGCTGACATTGGCGTTCCTTGCACTCGACCTTCGTCCTGGAGATGCCGTTCTTGTCCCTGCCTTCACCTTTGTCGGGACCATCGAGCCTCTGGTCATACTTGGTGCCATACCGATCTTTGTGGATGTGGATGCAGAAACTCTGTGCATCGACCCAGCTCTCATCGAGAAGGGCATTGAAGCTGCCAAGGCCGCTGGGCGTCGCGCCGTAGGAATTGTCGCAGTCGACTTGTACGGACATCCCGCGAAGCACGACCAAATAGAGGCAGTGGCCTCGCAGGCAGGTTTGTGGGTCGTAGCGGATGCTGCGCAGAGCTTTGGTGCAAGTGTCTTGGGCGATCGATCCGTCGGTAGTCTTGCAAAGTTGACGACGACGAGTTTCTTCCCTGCTAAGCCGCTGGGATGTTACGGCGACGGAGGCGCAATCTTCACCACCGACAGCGGACTGGCACACAAACTCCGCTCGATCCATCAGCACGGCAAGGGCGAGCATAAATACGACCACGTCCGCGTGGGCATGAACAGCCGCCTCGACACTCTCCAGGCCGCAGTCTTGCTCAGCAAGCTGGAAGTCTTCCCCAACGAGCTCGAATCGCGCCAGCAGATTGCTTCGCGGTACGGCGATCTTTTGGAGGGAGTGGTGCGTCTGCCGCAGCAGGGCGCCGGAGTCCGCTCGGCTTGGGCAACGTACACAATCCGTTCGCAGCATCGCGACGCTCTACACGAATATTTGAGCAGCAAGGGCGTCATGACTGCTATTCATTACCCCAAGCCTCTGCACCAGCAGACTCCGTATCAGCACTTCCCGACTTTGCAAGGCGGCTGTCCGGTTGCCGAACAAGCTGCGGCGGAGGTTTTGAGTCTGCCTATGCACCCTTATCTCAAGGAAGAGGAACTGCGACGGGTGGCTGAGGTTGTGCAAGGCTTTTCCTCGGAGAAGGGAGCTGAGGTGTGGTAGTGAAGTGGTGGGATACTTGAAGACTCACCCCTTGACACCTATGGCTGTACTCGTGCTTGTTTGCATATGCAGCATGGCATGCCAGACTTAAAAGCGTACACAGTAGACAACTTGACGATTGAAACTAGGAGAGAAGCTGGACCATAAATAGTCGATGCGGGTAAATCAGGTCAGAGACCCACAAAGGCTTGACAAATGCTTGTTTGATCATTGCATCTTCGTGACAACATTGTTTGCGGGGAATCTTGCGGGTATAAATTGAATTGACCCAAAGTCAATGGCGGTCTCAAACTTTTGGTAGTGCGTACCTAGTAAGCGGCTACACTTCACCGAGACTATACAAGCATACAAACCATCTTCACAGTCTCACGCGCATTTCACCTGGCCGCGCAGAACGTAAACCTACATCTTGGGAACACTTCGCTACGACATACTTCGCGCGAGCATTCGCGCGCGCGCGCTTCGGGCATAGCAGCCGAGTTCGCACTGCTTACTGGTAGTGGCAAAAGATTTAAAGTCATTGTGTGTCTACTGGTGGAGATCAATATAGCCTGTCATCACCATCAAAATGTCTGGTCTACGTGCAGATGCTCGCGAGAAGCTTGGCAGATGGAGCAAAGAGTCCTTCTCTACGCTCTGGAAGACTGCCTTGGTGCGACTACCGCGAGCTGTGCCTCTGGAAGCCTTGCATTTGACCAACCCGAATGGACCGCTGCCCTACAAGCTTCTTCTACCCTCACGACATAGCGGCAAGACGGTGCAAGTCTTTGTCTTCTTGCCTCCGGTAACTTTTCCAACACAAGGCTCTGGCTCTACAGAGCCGACGCCCAACTCATTTCCCATCATCATGGACTATCACGGCGGAGGATTCTATCTTGGCTCTTGTTTGGAACAGGCGCCTTTCTGCTCAAAACTTTGCCGCGAGCTGAATGCTATTGTCATCGGAGTGGACTATCGCATGGCACCATTTGACAAATTTCCTGCAGCAATAGAAGACGCCGACGATGTCGTGCAAGCAGTCTTGAACCCCCAGTGGCCCGGCTACAACACCTTGCGGCAAAGCATCGCAGACTTCTACCGCGCGGAATGGTTTGCGACTATCGGCTCGAAAGAGGACCGCGACAAGGGAAAAGTGCCGACGCCACCGACTCCCACCATCCATCTCGACACCACGCGCATCGCCTTCAGTGGCGCAAGCAGCGGCGGTAACATTGCCCTGAATATGGGAATCGACGTAGATGCGGCCATGGGCATGCCGGCATGGCCCTGTCCTATACCCTCAGACTATCCTCATCCGGTCCCACTCTTGCTCCTCTATCCGGCTCTCGACCTTCGCCAACTCCCCGGGGAGCGACATCTCAACGAGCAGATGACGCTCGCAAAGTCGAAGAAAGAAAAGAAGCTCGACATCGACGACCATCTGGCTGCTACCTACGTCTCGCGCGAGATGGCGGCACACCCTCGCGCTTCGCCTGGTCTGACAAATACCGCCACGGCTTTGCACAAGAACGCCAAGATCCTCCTCATCCTCACCGGCCTGGACACGCTTTGGGAGCAGAGCGAGATCTGGACCAAGAAAGTCGAGGCCGAGGGTCGAGGCGGGGACATGAAGACCATGCGATACGAAGATCGCAAGCACGGGTGGACGCAGATTCCTGAGATCGCTCTCAGCAAGGAGGAGAGGAGGACTAGGCTGGAGGTTCTGGATGAGTGTGTGCGTTTTACGGATTTGGCGTGGAAGGGCAGGAATCCGGTTGAGGTTATGGACAAAGAGAATGGGGAGAATGTTGCTGCGCAGGGTGATGATAAACTGAAGCATGAGGATCATCAGGTGTAAATTGGTGATTGCAGTGATCCTCCCACCCCTCTACAGTAGAGAGTCTCGCTTTCTTTCCTGTCCCCTCAAGGGTAGGGAATCATTGCGCCGCACCGTTGCCACCCGGCCTCGGGGAAAGCTGACAGGCCATGGAGAGCGGATCTGTAGGATGCAAGACGATGTAGCCAAGTACGATATCGCTTTTCTTTGGCTTGTCCGGTTGACGGGCACATAGGCGTTTCAAACTGCTCAACATCCACACCTGGAACATTTGAGGTATTCCACCAGAAGGCTGCCCACATGTATTCCGCTTAGATTCACTTATCAACACACAGCCATGTGATTTGGACAGCCGATTCATGTGCTTGACAACCTTTTATCTCTTGGAAAACGGCTTGCTCACTTCGAGTGGTATTCGAAGCTTTACCTTTTCACATGCTGGATGCATGTGATCGACATGTGCGCCGCCATGTAAAGGCCAAGAGCAACTCGACACAAAAGCCAGTTCGACTCGCTGCTTACCCAAAGCTCCCGACACAACTTATGAAGCGAAATGGCGGAAACCAGCGACGACAAATGCGTGGTCTGCGCAAAAGACTGCAAAAAGGTCCTCTGCGAGCTATGCGAACAGGTGTCCTACTGCGGCGATAGGTGTGAGGAAGCCGATTTGTACGTGTTATCATGAAACCCTACCATTGGAGCACAAGATCTGACTTCTATCATAGCATGTCGCACAGGCAGTCGTGCAAGTTCAAAGAACGCTACTTGGCAGTACAACAGTGCTGCGCTGTTTGCGAAAAGCTGTTCAGCGAGGCAGATGTACCGGCAGTAGTCTGCGAGAAGTGCTGCGGCATCAAGTACTGTTCCGAGCAATGCAAGCGCGGCAACGAGTAAGTGAGCCCGATGCTATATAGACTGGTCCTGCCATAACTGACAATCTGAAGAGTTGAGCACAGCAGGGTACTCTGTCAGGCTTACGCCAACTTGCCACTACGACCCGCGGTCAAAGACCGCCTCTACATCCTCTTCCCTGCAGACGAGGCCCGCCCGCGCTTCATATGGCTCAAACCGAACAAAACCTCGCGCCGCGCCGCCATCGACCCAGAGGGCACAGCCCTCAACATCGAGTCAAGCTGGTTTTCGAATCGCGAGTTTGAGGCGTATGACACGACCTACACCACACCGCAGCATTTCTCACTTCCAGGAACTTGCAGCCCAACCAGAGTCTCGGCACAGCGACTGGCCTCCGTACTCTGCGGTCCATGAAAGGCAACGCCCTGCTTGGTATTGATGCGCGTCCCAATATCGTGGAAGACGTTTCGCCGCACGATCTACCCCAGTTGCTTGCTTGTATGCAAGCTAGAGAGTTGGATCATCAGAGGTCGCATGATCCGCGCAGCGGCTACCCTCAGTCTGCGACTCCGTATTGATTGAGCTGATCAGGCGTTGCTGCGACTGCCAATGGAATTGCCTTAAAGTCATGAGAGCGGCATTGAGAGCAGTGACACGAATGCGAAGCTTTTCAATTAGCTCAAGGCGACGTTGGGCCATGGGTGGAGGAAATGCTCTCGTTCACTCAAACACCGCAATATGGGCCGAGCAGGTGCTCAGCAATGCTGCGGACAAGATGCATGTCATTGCGCGATTCGGGAGCTTGGATGCGATTCTTTATCTCTATGCGGAGCCGTATGGGCCGGAACAAGCATGCTTAGGTCGATGTTGTTGCGGAGAAAAGAAATTGCTTGACTTTCAACGGCCGCGTAAGCAGAGACAAAGGCTTTTCGATGCGTCTTTGCTGACTTGAAGCTTGACGAAGACGCCCAAAGCGAGGGAGATGAAGACGAAGTGAGTGCCAATTCTTGCAGCCATGTCCAGTCACAGCCTGTAGCAATCTCGTAAGACGTTTTAGCCTGATTTGGCCGTCTCATGACCGCTCACATGATCAGTGGAGCAAGTATTACACCTCACTTCGGCAAATCTGTCTCTCCGATTGGCAGGGATGTGCCGGCGACTGCGCAACGGGTGTCTAGCTCCCGTTCACTTCCTCAGCGTTTGCAACACTCTCTGCCCGAAGCTTGCTTGCTTTCCTCACAATCACCCAACTCTTACGATCAACCCATCGGCGCTACCATGGAGGCGCCCGAGCAGCCCGCGAAATGCAAGGTGTGCGCTGCATCTATTCTACAGGACGAGATTAAGCGCGAAGACGACTACGAAGATGACTGCGAAGAAAACGACGAGCAGCCGGTCGAGTGCTCCTTGTGCAAGGAGGCGCTGTACTGCGGCGAGAAGTGCAAGACGGCAGACTTGTATGTTCGAACAAAATCAACTCGCCCACGGAAAACAGCATACTAAGAACAACTAAGTCTATCTCACAGAGACGGTTGCAAAGTCAAAGCTCAAGAACGGGTCCTAGCCATGCAGAAGAAGTGCTTCGTTTGCGACAAACGCATCGAGGGCGAAGAAGTACATTGCGGAATTTGCGGCCGCATCAAGTACTGCTCTGGCAACTGTCAGAACGCCGACAAGTGAGACCCGCGCCCAGTGACACTTGATTACCAATGCAGACGCTGATACATTGCCAAGGGAGAAACATGACTTGATCTGCAACGCATACGCTGAACTCAGCCCTCGCCCGTCCAAGGCACACCGTATCTGCATCTTCTTCCCGGCCGAAGAGCAAAAGCTTCGCCTCGTCTGGGTGCGTCCATACGATCATCATGCCGTCAAAACGCTCGTCACACCACAGGGACTCGACACCGAATTCGCCGCTGGACCGAGAGTTGAGCCCGATGACAAGGACCCGAGCACTTATCGTGATGTCGTCTTCTTCCACGCCGACACCTATCTCTTCCGCACAGAGTTGGCATACAACCAGAGCCTTGGCTTCGCTGCGGTTGGCAGGCCGATGAAGCCAGTCAGAGGATCGATGATGGTCACCGTCAGCGAGTGCTCGGATGTGGAGGACGGCGTCTTCCAAAGCGACATCACTCCGGGAGATTTCTTGGCTGTCTTGCGCCACTCCTCGCGGGCTGAAGCTGCGCACGGCTCTGCTCCGCCAATGCGTACGTACTACCGTACCTCTGGTGGTGTTCCAGTCTGTGGGTTCACGACGAGATAGATCTCAACCAAGACTGTAGAGCGCTGTGGCTACGGTGTGAGATGGACAGACCGGCTCCGGCAACTATCGTATCATGCAAGGAATGAGATCGAAGACGGAGAAACGGACACAGCGGACGACAGGATATGAATGCAGCCCATGGCGACAATACATGTGGTAGATCAGAGACGATGCTAAAGCGAACTTATCGCTGCAATAGTAATAGTAGCCATGAGCCTCGGTATACCAATGAACGAATCAGCCCTCAACCTACGTTTTCACAACGTTCACTTACCATCTTGCAAAGAAGTGGGGCGCGTGACCAGTCCTGCATGAGTCGCGCCTGTGCTAGCGTCTTGGCACTCCTTTATCAAGGCCGGCTCCTCCAACATATTGACCACATTCTACTTCTCACCATACATCACTGAAGCTCAATCTGGTAGTCAACCTCAACAAGGAATCACTCCGGAGCAATCTGGTAGCAACCAGCTCGTTATCGACCCAATATCCACCATTACAGGCACTAACACGAGACACCATCGTCAAGAATCGAAGTATCGTCAAAGCGCTCGTTGCAGGTCTCCAGACCAGGAGTGTAAGCATCTGCGCTCACTCCAAAAGTATACCGAAAAACGTTGCAGCGTTGTCGATATACTCACCGTTCGAATCGTCACTCCCTGACTCCTAATCCTACTCAGCATGACCGCACCGAAGAAGGGACATGGCACAGGCTTAACCTCACTACCTCTTGGGAGTTTGACACCCAGCATGGACGCAGCGATGGTCGAAGCACATCGACAGGAAGACCTCAATGCACGCTCTGAGGCTATCTTGAAGGACGGATCTGTACGCGAGCAGCTCACAGACTTCGGCATTTATGTCGGCGGCATGAGCCAGAAATCGGCCAGCTCAATCACCGCGACAAGGGTGGGAGGGTACTTGAATTTCACCTACACAGATCGCCTCGACGCATGGATCACGCCACTCTTTCCCCTGTTTGATAAGTTCAAAAATACTGTTGTAAGTATAGCTGGGTCGGCTTGATTGAGACACAGAGCAGTGTTCTCCATCAAATTTAGTCACAGTACCACGCGAGATATTTTGCAACATGCTGACTCGCGCTTAGGGAGAACAGGACAACAAAGACCCACGCAAGATGTGCTCCAGGACCCACGCCCCGGACAAAGGGTGTAAGCATTTTTCTGAAGGTCCAGGAAAGTCCTTCAACTGGCGCCAGATCGCAAAGGCACTCCACGATACCCTGCGCACCGATTCAAAAACGCCCAAGAACATGTTATTGACGAAGGCGAATCTTCTCTCTGGAACTACCATTGACACCTTGGACCAAGTACCGCCGGAGACCAAGGACTACAGCGACTACTCTTTCCTCGCCCTTGTGTTGGCACGCTTGGCCTACCAATTGAAGCACTCTCCCGGCGGTGATGCAGTTTTCCCTGGAGCTCTTATTGTTGACAACAATCAAATGCCCTCGGTCAAAGTGTTTGAAGGAGAGCTGGACATGGAAGACATCAGTCGTGCAAACCTGGCGTACGTGTATTGGAGGAACTCAGCCCGCAAGAAGAAGGAAATCAGGGAAAGAAAAGAGAACGAAGAGAAAAACAAGAAAGAGGAAGATAAGACGGGATACACCTACAGACCGCTCGTACTCATGGGCAAGATCACAGAGCTTCCTTTCGGGTGGACTGCAAAGCGCGTGAAGCAAGGTAATCCATACTCTCTCTGTGGAGATCGCTCTAGAGCATTCTTGTATCAATACAGCTAACCATCCAACAGCAAAACAGCATGAGGATGAAAAGAACGATGGAGCTCCCGCCGCCTCGCGCAAGCGTGCTAGAACCGAATGATCGGTCGCCCTATTCAAGTCCACAGAACGACGACAAGCATCGCACAACGAGTGCTTTCACCAGAAGCTCCAGCCAGCATTGTAATAGTACGCCAGACCGCACCAGTGGCTACGCATCATGCAAATATCACTCGCACGCGGGGACCACAATCAACGAGCACAAGCACTTTCAGACCGCCAGCGAGGAAGTGCAAATATCTTTGGATAGCAAACGATGACATCCGAACCTCTGCATCATTACCGGTATATGATATCGTCGCATCCCAACGATACGAACAATCGCAATGACAGCAATCGGATTTCAACCCGGCATGCAAGAACAATTAGCAGTGCTTTCATCGGGCTGCACAAGTTTACTGTTTGAGGCGGTCTTTCTCATTTCATTTGGCCTCTTCTTTTTTGTGAAATTTTGGATAGCCTGGACTGCAGCAGGTGTTCGGTTCGAACAAACCAAAGCAGTACTGACCAGATTAGAATGGTTTTTGGGTTTCTTTCCTTTTATTCGTGTGTTGCTTGAATTTTACATAAACAGGAGCCGAAGGGCAAAAATGATATGAAGTATCACCAAATTTGCCTGGTTTCGAATATTGTTTCCGTTCGCACGATACCTATGTTGAGCATTCGAGCACTGTTCGGTGTAGAATGAGAAGGGAAACATCAATGGTACTTGGGCACTTGATGTGTGATATGCGGTTCTATCGGGGAAAAATTGTGTCAAGCCCACTGCAGGCGTTTTGTCTTAAAGCATGCTGCCTTAGGGTGCAAAAACGGTCTTCCAGGCATCTGATTACCACCGAAAGAATCGTAACAGAACCGCAGTATCCAGTAGACTATTCTGGCACGATATCAAGACTTCAGAACAAGTATGTGTAAAGGTGCGAAGTATTGCGGCGGCAAGTATCGAACAAGCCTCAGGCCTCCAGTTGGCGCATAACCCACCCGCTTAAACATTGGATTCTATGTTTACTACACTCACTCTCTCGCCACAACACAGCACAGCACAGCACAACAGCAGCAACAACAGCAGCAACAACAACAACAACAACATCAGCAGCAACAGCAACAGCAACATCATGTCGCAGAGAGATGGGAAGAGGGTGAGGTTGACTGAAGAGGAGAAGAAGGAGGAAGCCAGCAAGCCGTGGGTCTTCAACCCATACAAAAAGTTGAAGATTTGCATGACTTGCGGCCAGGAAGGCCATGACTACATCGGGTGCATGAACCCTTGCGACAAGTGCAAGGAAATTCACACTGGTGGAGCCTGTCCTGTGTTCCCGGAGCTATACGACGTTGCCGACAAGAGCATCAAGTCGGACGCTGTCGTGCGACTCAAGAAAGAAGCGGACGAAGCCGAGCGTCTCGTCCACCAACGCGAGGCGAGGCTCAAGGAGCTTCGCATGGTGGAGGGACTCGTCTACGGACGTAAAACGGCTGCTCTGGACGCAAAGCCGAACCGGTGCCAAAGTGGCCAAGCACTGCAACTTCTCGGTGCGACGGCCTGGGGCGAGGTCGACCCAGAGTGGAAGAGTCGGGGTGGGACTTTACAGAACACCTTGAAACTGCAGTGGAACGCCGAAGCTGCCGGGCTCTGTCCCTACGCTGAAGGCAGTGCCATGCGGGCTGCTGTCCTTGCCAAGTTTGGCAAGCTCAAGACCTTGAAGGATGATTGAGTCGCACGGCTCACGGTGGAAGCACATGGTCAGCGTGAATTCGTTCGCAATGACTAGCCGAAGCTGTGGGTACGATTTCTCAAGTCCTTTCACCATGTATAATAGTTCTGTCTTTTCTTTCCTTTTGTATGGAATTCGGAGCGGCGCCTTGCCCTCCTTTCTTGCTGCAAAAGCGACACCCACCCTTCCGTCCATGTGTCACGAAGTATTGTGATCATTCCTCTCGACTACTTAATACTTACTTATAATCTATATGAGAAACGTCACGTATATATGTTCGTGCGTGGGGAGCAAAGAGAATATTCTCAAGACTCAATTCCATTCCGCGCCTCCCACTCAATAGCCGCAAGAAGGAAGGGACCGACGCCGCGGGTATCGTGCTTGACGACAGGGATGCCGACGTAATACTGTAAGCAATGTTAGTTAGCATGTGTGTATGCAACAAAAGAGCGACGCGACATCAAGAGCGCATGTTTGCTTGTGCTTGACTTACCTCGAAAGTCGCATTGCTACCCAGTGATCCAACCTCAACGGTTCCCTCCCAGGTGAGTGTTTCATTAGCATTCTCAGTGACAAAGTCGTCAATGAGATGTTTGTACGCATTCGTCGCAGGCACCAGATACTCAGCCTCGTCCAGCCATCCTTCCCTCAAGCCAGCCAGCAAACCGTAGGTGAACATGGCCGCCGCAGAGCTCTCGAAGTAGTTGCCCTCCTTCCCGGGATACGGCTCGTTCATCACCAGCCACCAGCCGTGTGACTCGGGATCTTGAGCGCGCTTCAAGCCGTCGGCCACAGTGGTGTAGTAGCCGAGCAAACGCTCGTAGCCTGGGTGCGAGCGAGGGAAGAAGTTCAGGACTTCAACAAGAGACCAGATGTACCAGCCGACTGCGCGGCTCCAGATGATGGGCGCGACGCCGGTTTCGGGATCGGCCCAGACGGCGGTCTTGCTTTCGTCAAAGCCGTGGAAGAGGAGGTTCGTCTCAGGATCGTGGGTAATGGCGTCGATCTTGTCCCATTGAAGGACGATGTCATCTGTAGGTGCTGTTAGCGGTGGTCTTTCGCGCATCGCACATGTTACTCCGCAGCATGCTCACCCCAGGCAGTCGCATTGTCGGCATCAAAGAGCTTCGTCCAGTAAGCATAGTAAGTATCAGCCATGAAGATGCCGTCCAGCCACATCTGGTCCGGGTAGGTGGGCGAGCGATGCCAGAAACCGCCGGTCGCAGTGCGTGGGTGGCGGTCGTACATGCCACGGATGGTGTCTGCAGCGATCTTGTACTTTTCCTCGCCAGTCTTCTCGTACCAGTAGAGGATGTTGTGGCCAATGCGGTAGTCGTCGAGACTGTAGTGCGTCTGGTCGAATGTTGGGATGGTGCCGTTCTCGGTGACGACCAGGCCATCTATGCGCGAGCGGTACCAGTCGAGCAGCTCGTCGTTCCCGGTGCGGGCAATGACGGCCTCGTAGCCACTGTACAGAGCGCCGCGGCCGTACCATCGGTCTCGCTGAGTCTCATGGTTGTTGACAATCCAGGACTCTGCCATGCGCGTGGCGTATGCCTCGGTGACGCCGCCAGTGTGATTGAGACTGCGGCGGGGAATGGTGGCGGCAACGGCGGCCGTGGCAGCAAACGCCAGGCTGGAGAAAGCGGCCGACTTCATGGCGAGCAATTAAGCGCGGGTCGAACTGCCGTGTATCGAGGCTTGCGAGATGCACCGCAAGAGCCTGGCTCCAGAGCATTTCTTATACTGATCCAGGCCATCTCAACAGCGGAGGAACATTTTCCGAACGCCAAGCAAGTGTATGGAGTCAGTCAATCTATACATGCATTTTAACGAGAGAAGCAAATCTCTATACAGAGCCAAGAAAGAGAGAACGCTGTCTAGTTGTCGATCGTATAAAGTGCTCAGCCGCAATCTAGGCTGCAAGCGGAAGGAGGACCGTGAAGAGAGCCGCTGCGAATTGCGAAAGCCGAGGCGGAAAAACACAAGCTCGAGTAGGCTGTCCTGCGCGCTCGACATGATGAATCTTGACTGGACTAAGTACTGCTTGTTCCCGCATACTCAGGTTGATAGAGAGCTCGTAAGGCTTTTCGATCGAACTTTCCGATACCTGACTTCGGTATGGATTCTAAAACAACAATCCTCCGGAGGTGACTTGCAAGGCCGACTTGGAGATTGATGTCCCTCTGGAGCTGATCATCGTCATGCGGTAAATCTCTATTTTTGAAGACCACGAATGCCCACGGCACCTCGCCCTCGGTATCGTCCGGCACTCCCACGACAGCCGCTTCTTCCACACCATCCTCCATCAGAAGTAATGTTTCCAAAGCAGACGGCGACACGTGCACACCATTACATTTTATCACGTCTTTGATGCGGTCTACGATATAGACCAATCCCTCCTCATCAAAGTACGCCAGGTCTCCAGTCCTGATCCAACCATCGAAAGAGAAGTGCTCCGCATTTGCCTCAGGATTTCGAAGGTAACCCAGTATCAGCTGTGTTGTGCGGACTTCAATCTCACCCGGCTGGTTCGGGCCTAGAAAGTGACCAGAGTCGACAGATCGGATTCGAATTGCAACTCCCTGATGCGGGTTCCCGACGGTCTTCATGTTTGGGCAATCCTCAGGAATTGCACATATTTGTCCACACTCAGTCATTCCATAGTCATGAATGATTCTGATGTTCGGATTGAGAGCTTGCAAAGCAATAACAGCTGGTGCTGGCAATGTGGACCCTACCGAGATAATGCGCTTCAGACTCGAAATGGGAGAAGCGCGAGTGCAAGCTTTAGCTAACAGTGTTGTTTCCGGAGATGAGAGCAGGCTATGCGTGATTCGATGCTTCTCCACGCAGCCCGGGAATCGCGCTATGTCGAAGCTTTCTTCCAATATCACAGTATAGCCACAGTACATAGCCGATAATAACAACGTGATCTCAACCTCGTGTATAGGAGGACTATCGCAGTAGAAGATGTCGCCCGGCGCTCCGAGAAAGTCAGATCCAGGTTCGTAGCTTGTCAAGACAGCCACGATGTTCTGATGACTTTTGAGGAAACCTTTCGGAAAGCCAGTAGAGCCCGAGGTGTACGTGATGTAGGCAGCTGCTTCTTTTGGTCTGGCGTGCGGTAGAGGAAGATCATGGATAAATGGGGTGTGGGTCGTCATTTCAAATATTGACAGTACCTTGATTGGTTTCAAAGATGATTTGTTGTTGTCATAGTGCTCCCCTAGCAGAACGATAAATTCTACGCTGCAACAATCTGCAGCAACCTTGACCGCTCTATCGGCAGTTTGTGTGTCGCAGAGAATAGTTTTAGCATCACAGTGCTGCACCCTATACACCATTTCTGGAAGAGAATCTGTAGGGCTTCTTGCTGTGTACACAGCACCGATTGCCGCTAAGGGAAGTAAGAGGCAGGAGACAATTGGCCGATTGCCAGAAATTGCAAAGACAACATCTCCTTCCGTCAACCCAAACCCCGTCAGCAAATGCGCGGCGTTCAAGCTAATAGAGATCAGCTGCTTAGCAGTCACAGTCTCGCCGCTCTGAGCATGTCGTAGTATCACTGAGGCTGGATCATGCTCGCGTAGCCTCTGCAAGATCATATCGCTGAAGAAGACATCAGGGACAGCGGGCGCAGGCGAGAGTGATTGGAGTGTCAGGTCGTCATTGTCAAACCGCGCGTATCGGAAATTTTGGCGAGACGTCTCTTCTGGCATGGTGGGAGTAAAGCTGGAAAAGCTGCACAGAGTTGAGTGGTTTGCTTACCCTGCTGCGATCATGGGAGCTGAACATGGACATCTCCCATGAGGTTGGGAGCACTGATTTAGCTTAGCGCTACGCGTACGCCGTTGACCATTGGCCGCCGTCTGGGGAGAGTTGGCGTTGCTCTCTGATGTCATTGTCGCACTTCCAGTCAAGCTCCTGTGCACTTCGGCCTACAGCATGTCCCTGTGCAATTATTCAATCTTGTAAATTGCATCTGGGTGCCAATCACATCGAGCAGGGAGATGGTAGCATTGACTACTGTTGCAATCGCTGTCCTGGTTGTGGCGCTCACAGTCCGGCTTGTGAGAAGCAGAACAACATCTCCACAAGCGCCGCCTCATGGCTTTCAGCAACTGCTTTTCACGAGGTACAGGCCTCTGTCATCCCCGGCTTACATTATTTATGCTGACATTTCTCAGGGCCGAAGTGAAAGTCCGATTCCCTGCGAGCTCATGGCAACGACAAGCTCTATCGGACTTCGAAGAGGTTGTCAGTGCAGACGATCCAAAATATCCCTGCATCTTCGCTACGAAAGGACTCCGTGCCAACGAGCATCGCTATCACTTCGCCGAAGCCCAGGACTTTCTTTCTTGATCTTCCATAGCCTTGGAGGATATGGCCAAAGCCTTGGAGCTTTACACAGGTACTCCGTCTCTCTGCACACCCATGACATCCATCGTGTTCCTCTTCCGGAGACTCGATGCCGATCTGTCATTGGACCACCACCGCACATCGTACTGGAACATTCTCCGATCACTCTCTGCGTACGATCCTACCAGTTGGCCGAAAGATGTTCCCCAAGATGTACATGAGCCAGGCTGGTCCTTCTGCTTCAACGGAGTAGCCATGGTCTCGCTCGCTCTAGCACCATCTTATCGCCTCAGAAAGTCTCGCTGGTGCAAGACGTTTGTCATCGCGATGCAACCCATCGTCATCTTCGACTCTCTCTTCTCGACGCCGGAGAAGGAGGCAGCAGCATGCGAAAGCGTGAGAAGCCTGTCGGACGCTTTTGACGACGTTGAATACAGCCAAGACGTGGTGATGGGAACTGCAGGCGAGATATCTATGAGCAACTTCTTCTTCATTGGTGATGACAACGAAAGGCTCGGATGTCCACATCAAAGATTGGGCAAGGACTCAGGTTAGAGTGTGACAGTACTTGCAGCGAGGGCGCTAAGCTTTCAGACAGGAGCTCTTATGCTACTGCTGCCATGCTGTTTGGTAAACAACAATGGGGTTTACCCTTGTATATCTTGTAATGAGTCTTGAGAAGTTAGCCATTCTAAAACACACTATGTTCGCAGAGATCACCTTAAGATAAAGCTATCGTCTTTTCGCACCCTTACCCGCATCGTCCAGGCATACGACGACCACAAATAGTAGCATCAATCCTTCACACCTGAACACTGGGCCGCTAGAGACTCATTAGCTTGCCTGAACGTCCCCCAGTCATTACACCGCCCGAACGCTCGGCATACACCTTTTTCGATTACTCGGGCTTCTACGGCCAGTTGCACGGCGTGCTCGACTACGACGAACATTCTGGTCACAAGTTTAGCGCAGAACAATACGCTGCGATTTGAACTGCCACAAGTGGCTGTCTCCACACCCAGGTTTACGCTGTGTACGGAGAATCAGCTTCGGTTTTGTCAAACTGCTGCAGACTTTTACATCTCAAACGTTCCTGGGTAGAGAGCCAGTTGTTTCACCAACATATATACCCTAGAGAATCCCACGAGTTTATGCCGCGTGAGGATCACGAACAGCGCAAGGCTAGATATCTCCACGACTGGCGAGAGGCACTACTCCATATACGGCGTCATAGGAGTGAATTCTCCCTCACCGGAACTGTAAGCCCGCCTGAGCGCTGACGACAGATTCTGAAAGTGCGAGGCCTTCGCACACATCACGCCGATGACTGAAGAGCAGACGGTGCAATTCTTCGAAGACTACAGGGCCTTAGCGAATGACGAGCTACATCAAAAATGGCAGCAAGATACAGTCGACTCGAAGGCTTAGACGGGCGAGATCTTCCCTGGAAAAGAAGCCCTATATTCCCAGTAGATTCTGGATGTGGGATATACTGTGATCTGTGTATTACGCTCGGTCTTATCTTAGGGCCGAGTGCGCTTTCAAGAGATCAAATAGCCGGATCGCGCTTGCGACTATTGACATAACATGCGTTTACAGACACACTGCATGCATGTTGAGGGCACAGGGTGGTGCGCGACCCGTAGACGGAACTGAGATAAGTAGGCTGAGGCCGTGGCCAACTGTGACAAGTGGCGCCTCTCATGTTCTTTCGCAGCGAGAGTCGTCCACAAAGTCCTCATCATTGCTGGAGGCTCTTTTCGACTGAACAGCTGTAGCTGGCACGCATCTTCTCTCCGGTACCGCTCTGAGTGGTCGTAAAACCTTCGGCTCGTCGCAGATACTGTAAGCCAGCGTATTGCAACATTTCGTCATGGGAGTGCTCCTGGCTGTGGCCAACTGCAAGGCGCACTCAAATGCATATGGCATGGCACCCTCGGTCCAACTGCTTCCCACGAGCGTGGTCTTTCTACGACAATTCGCGAAATCGTTGTCTCAATTTGCTAGCTCAGAAAGCAATTCAGCCCTTCATTTCATCGCGCAGCTCTCATTCTTCAAAGCTAGAACACGCAAGATTTCGTCTAATAGCATCATACGACTAGCATGAGAGAGAGCAATTCGCAAACAAGGAAACCTCTCGCAAGCCAGGTCCCGAAAAACCTCAGCGCCAGAACTAGCGAGGTCCATTTGACGCACTTTTGGGAGAAAGCGACATGCTCGTAGATTAGTAGACTGGCAGCGAGTAAGACGCGAAGCATCCTTCTCAAATCTAGGTTATAACAGGCTTGCGACTAGCTAAAAGAGGCATGTGAAAGGATAAAAGTCTACAACCGAAGACCCAGGCGCTAAGGGAGAGAGATAAGGCCAAAAATTTTGTTTTCAATGACTGGAATGATAGCATCTCGATTTCTGGAGAGCTTCGAGGAAAATGCTGTATCAATGTGAACAAAGACGAGCATATACTAAAACAAGAAGTCCTTTATTCCAACGCTCAAGAATGTTCCTTCCACAACTCGCGTTCCAGCCTCGTTACAAGCAAGCACTCTTGAATGTCGCATGATGTTGAACGAACACCCAACCACCGACACGACGGATCACTTGCTGGTAAGTGGAGAGCACCCCCGAGAACGAGGAAACGGTCAATGAAAAGGGCAAGGGCATTAGCACGCTTCGATCCAATGTAAGCTTGGCATTTGAAGGGAAGAAGGTCGACTGTGCGGCCTTGCGAGAACTTTGACGGGCTGTCGCGCGAAGCAGCTCAGAGGCATGCGAGACTGTACTCAACCCACTGGAGCCAATGATATGGTCTCACTCGAGTTCCGATGAGTATCATGACCTATCCCAGGAGGTCGATCTGAACTGATGAACCGCAGCTTTTGACTGATTGTTGGATCATCGATGTAAGTGACTACTATCACATGAGCGTGAAGCCAGGCGATAAAAGATTGGGTCGGCACTTAGTAGAGAGGGCATTGGAGTATGAAGCAATCAGAAGACCTCTTGGGCTCCGGGCTTTTCTCCGGTCGCTTTCGACGGCAAGTATAAGAATGTCTTGAACCCAACCACGACTGCGTGGCAGGGTGGGGAATAAATCTCCTCGGTTGCAGTAAGCGACGTCGGCGTTCAACCGATTCGAGGATTCTCCATTGAAGATCTTTGGCTTGTGACGGGCTTTGAACCGTCGAGGATTTTCCTTGATTCGTGATACTTTTGTAAAGACGCCCGTCTTACCTGGAACGGGAAAGGTGTTGGGTGTCAATTTATGAACTAGAGATTCTACATGAAGATGACGCGATCCTATGCCTTGGTTCTTCACTTAGGGCATCGTCGAGACTTTCAGTGGCTCAGGGGTTGACACTAGCGTCCGATAGTATCTGGGGCCCCGTACCTATCGTTCTTCGCTTAAGGTGCTGTCACGCTTGACGTGCCGTTGAAGCCCTAAGATCTTCACCTCCGCAGACGAGCGCACTAGATCGTAAAGAGCTCTTACATGGAATTCTGCTCGGATCCCGTTCCAAACTTCCAAAGATGAAGCTTCCGAGTGGCGCGTTTCGAAATCTGAGGGCGAGATCCCTGGTCTATGCCTTGCGCATATTTAGCTACCTGGTCTTTCGCGCTCATCGATCTATTATGCTGCATGTCATATCGCCGCACCCCTGCTGGCGGCAATGACACTATCTGGCCATGCCTCACCGCTTGCCATCGTCGTCGTGACGATGGTTTGGACTGTCATTGCTGTCATAGCAGTGCTTTTGCGGCTTTACTGCAGGCTGGCAATCGCTAAGAATCCGGGCTTGGACGACGCACTCCTAGCCATTGGTGCTTGCCTGGCCATCGGTTTGCAGGTTGGGACATGCTTGCAAGGTACGATTCCTGGGTTTTGGTCAAGGTTACTACTGGTTACATGCGACTGACCACTGTGCTAGTACAATACGGCTTGGGCCAACGTGGCTCGTCTTTGACACAGGAACAGATCGTGCAGTCACAGAAGACCTTTTATGCTTGCATTGCCATCTACTGTGGTGTCACGTTCTTCATCAAGGAGTCCATCTGCGTACAGTATTATCGCATCTTTCCACAGACATCGTTCAGATGGCTATGCAGATCTTTAATGCTCTTCATCTTCGTCTGGTCGCTTTGGTCAATCTTCGGTGGACTGTTTCGATGTCGTCCGGTTCGTGCGGCGTGGGAACCGTGGACACCTGGTGCTCAATGCATAGACAGCTGGGCGCTCTCGTATGATGACCCTCACGACCCGCAGACAATCTGAGCAATGGGACTGACTATCACTAGATTTTCCAATGCTGCTATCAATATCTTGACGGATATTGCCGTCGCAGTGTTGCCTCTGCCTTTCCTAAACCAGCTTGAGCTGAACAAGAAGTCAAAGATTGCCCTCATGGTCGTCTTTGCTTTGGGTGGAGCGTAAGTCTGCCATTGGTCTGTTTTTGTGTACATCACTGCTGACTGGAACACAGCGCATGTATCATCTCTATCATGCGGCTTGAATCTCTATTCGCCGTACTGCGATCCGACGATATATCTTGGGACCTACCTCTCAGTGCGATCTGGTCCTCGCTGGAGATCAACACAGGCATCTTCTGTGCTTGCGTGCCAGTACTCAAATCCCTCGTGACCCGGCTGTTCCCACGTCTCTTGCGAACAACCACCGGCGGACAATCGCGCACACATAGCAGCAATCTGAGGAGCTGGTCGAGACCTCAGTTGGAAGCGAATGGTAATCCTCATGTCGGCCCACTCACACAGAAGAGTTGGATATCTACTTCGCCAGCAGTCATCATCAATCGAAAAAATGACGGGTTCTTCTACGAACCCGAGGAGTCAGAGCTGCGTCTTTTAGCGACAGGTAATACTAGATGATAAAACGAAGATTCAGTCTATACTAGCAGCGAAGAGCTATTTATACTAATAGCTCTGTGCCTTGTCCCTGGCCCTGAGGCAATAGTGCAAGTGGCTCTGAGCCAGTAGTGTGAGTGGCTTAGGGCCAGTGGTGCGAGTGGCCCAGGGCCAAGTGCGAGTGGCCCCGGGCCAGTGATAGTGGCCCCGGGCCAGTGGTGGTAGCCCGGGGCCAGAAGTGCGAGTAGCCCGGGGCCAGTGGTGGTGGCCCGGGGCCAGAAGTGCGAGTGGCCCGGGGCCAGTAGTGGTGGCCCGGGGCCAGAAGTGCGAGTGGCCCAGGGCCAAGTGCGAGTGGCTTAGGGCCAGTAGTGCTAATGGCTCTGAGCCAAGTGCCCGGCCCTAAGCCAGTTTTTTTCTCTAAGCACTAAAATGGCACTTGATGCAGAGCAGCTACGAGACGGCCTGATGTTATTAGTTTCGCATACTCTTACCAGTTCCCCGTGTTTAGGCCTATTCGGCGCGTATAGTCTGATGCTATTGCTATCTTCTTAAGAAAAGCTTTTCGAAGGTCTTATAGTCTAATCACGTAGTACTAAAGGCGGCTGTAACAAACCGCACTACTGTTAACGCTCCTAAGAGAGTATGATCTAGTCGTGATTCTCCTAAACACTTACTTGAAGCTCCAAGCGCTTCGACTTTGCTGTTACTCACCTTATACTACTAGGAAACAGTATTTAGCGATAGCGTTTAGAACGGCAGGCCTAGATTAGGCTATCTCCTCGGTATTATAATTACGAACGAACTGCAGATTATGATTGATTGTCAGATGTGAGAGGGAGGCACACTGGCGTGGCGTAACATTGCGATATGCGATACTAGTGAGCCTGTATCTAGTACTCGTAGCGAGATTGTGTGCTAAGATGTATTGATATAGTAGAAACACGCTTACAGCACATAAACATAGTATGTCTGAGGGCACAAGGTAGCAAGACGATTACGATGAGTCTTGAGAAGTCAGCTATTCTTCTGAAACATAGGGATTACCTGTCGTGATAGATGTTGTTTAGCACTGGTGATATCGATCGTCGGCTTTCACCTGATATGCTTGAGGAGGTATGAATCAGGCAGTCGCGATTCATGACCTTCACCGAGACGCGCCTTCCGCCTTGTCGCTTACCCAGCCGGGTACCCAGCTGGGTACCGCGATGGGTGCCCGTCTGGGTACCGCGATGGGTACCGCGATGGGTACCGAGATGGGTGCCGCGCTGGGTACCGCGACGGGCACTGCGACGGGCACCGCGACGGGCACCGAGATGGGCACCGCGACGGGCACCCAGCAAAGCCCTCCGTAGGCACGTAGGCACCTCCATCTCTTTTTGTTTTTTTCCATCGATGCTAAAAAACAGTTTCGCTAGTGCTGCGAGCATTCACTCAGTTGGGCTCGGCGCAAGTAATGACACATAAGAGCGCACACGCGGGGAAGATAAATACAAACACGGCCAAGCTGCGGGCGCGGCTTGTAATTGCTTCCCCGCAGCGGAAAGTCGGGTAGAAAGCGGACATGAGCGATGTCTATTTCCTCGATCGCGTGGGCTCAGCTTCCGACCGATGCGCAGCCCGACATCAAGCTATACGCCACAACACGATACGTCGGAGATTATTCGAGTGCGCTCAGGTGATCTTCTGGCCCACCAGCGCTACTGCGCTCCTAACTTTTCCTGCCTTCTGCCCTTCTGCTACCCTACCCACACTTCAGCGCTGATGTTGACAGCACAGCAAATAGCCACGAACTATGGTTAGTCTCCGTTACTTTCTCGGCAATCAGCTAAGACAAGGCAATTCTGGCGCCACTCAAAGAAGTCGCTACTGACATGTGGCGCACGACGTCTATGACAAGAAACTCCTGCTCTGAGAGTCAATGGAAGAAGTCTTCTCACTTTGACGTGATGTATTCCTACACTACTATGCCTACTGCGATATAACGATGCGTATTCTTTGCTAAGCTTTCGCATCATTATGATGTACAGAACCTTTTGTTCCCTAGCATGGTCGCAGAAACTTGAACATTCTCGATCTCAGGACGCCTCGAATCGTACAACAACCCACGCCCATGCCGACTTGAGCTCAGACTTGTGCACAATTCTGATGTCTGCTCAGACTTTCCATCGACCCAAAAACCTGTCTTAGATTATTGAGAGGACCCAGAATACTTGACACTTCATTCAAGCAGGCCATGATTTCCATGCTCAAAGCAGTAGCAGGGGCATCTTTTCAGTCAATAT
This sequence comes from Pseudopyrenochaeta terrestris, assembly GCA_022813475.1. Taxonomy (NCBI): domain Eukaryota; kingdom Fungi; phylum Ascomycota; class Dothideomycetes; order Pleosporales; family Pseudopyrenochaetaceae; genus Pseudopyrenochaeta; species Pseudopyrenochaeta terrestris. The sequence continues at coordinate 805,909 of JAKLMJ010000018.1, forward strand.
ACTCATCGTTCATGCGATACACGCCATCCTCCTGCTCCTCCTCCGCCTCTTCTCGATCTTCAGTGATATCCGCATCACCGATCATGTACTGAAGTAACTTCCCAAGAGCAATCTCAGGAACACATCGCATGCCCTCAAGAACGTCATCGACCGTTTGGACCAACAGAACGCTTCCATCCTGCAGCGATCGCTCATCGAAAATCGCAAAGCAAGTGTGGAGGACCGAGTCGTTAGTGTCTGCCGCGAGACGCTCCAGCATGGCTCCGCACTCAGTCACGCTCTGATTCTTGAAAGGCGAATCAGGCAAGCTCGCTTGAAAGTTGTCGCCTGGAAGATCGGAAGTGGTATGCTTGAATGTCAAGCTATCAACAAAGACAAAGCCTTCATGTGGTTGACCGAAATCTTCTTCGTTGATCTTGAGAAAATGAGTCTTGGCCTGTCGATTGTTAGTACTCTCTTCAATATTGTCAATGAAGCCAAGGTCGTACTACAGCGCTAATGTCCGCTGCACAGCAGATAGCCATGAGCACTTCTCTATCGTCTTGCATTTGTGTTTCCGATTCTTGAGATGAAACCATCATAGGATAGGCTGAGGGTTGTCGCAGAGAAGCTATATCACAATTGTGTGGGAACGCAAACTACGACTGGAGTAAGAAGGGGAAAGTATCAGTTTTGCGGCTTATAGAATCGTCTAAGCATTAAACCAAGCTCGCTAACCTCAAGCGAAGCCCGTGTTTGACTTTGTTAGCGCTGAGCTAGAATCGAAGTGTACCGTTTCTCTGAAGACGTTCATCCTCCTACTTTACTCAGCAGCGCTGCCGCCTGCACTAGTGACGCATCTACCTCCACGCTAAAACCCTATCGGGCCGTTTGTAGGAGCCGCGTCGGACGTGAACCCAGGAGATCCGACTGCCAGAGCAGGAAGAGCTCAATGAAGTCTACGAAAAAGGCTTCGTCTGATACTATGGTCCTGATGAGTCGGTGACTTCAGTGATTTCATAAGAATTCCTCTAGTCTGTGCAAAGATCAGGTCTTTGTTCCAGTAGCTTCCACATATTTTCGATTTTTGGACTACTTACATAAGCTTAGGGATCTATTTCAGAAAAACGCTATCTCGTATCATGGATGCCGGCCGGATACATGATCTTGTTACCCCCATTTTGTCACGCAAGACGATGACCGGCGTTTTCAACTCCCGTGATGGAATGTCAAATGCTAAGGGTCATCCACTTCAACACCGATTATGTTCTTCGGCTCACACTTAAGGAACTACTAAGAGTGCTTTCCAATCTGTAGCAGCCGTGGCATATGGCAAACCCAATCTTCCTTGTCATTGTACCAACAGTACCCTATATCCGCCCAGGATGCTGTGCGTTCAAATCTAGAAGTCCAGCGGCAACTGCCAGTCGAATGTCTAGCAAGCTAGATTCCAGACGGGAGTCCACCACCAGCAATAGGTGTAGGTACCACAAGCCTGCTGCTAGCTGCATGTCAGCCACCTTGTGTGGCCTGATGTAACGCGAAGCTTCTCCGCTCCTCCAAGTCTAAGCCTTGGGGTCTTTCTTCCAAGCTTACGCAAGAGCATAGCCTGATTGCGACAAGCACTGAACAGCACGACATAACCAGAGACTAGACCTTCAAACCTCAGACACCATAAGCTACTTTCTTCACTATGCTCGATCCATTTAGTGCAGTCTCTCTCGCCTGTGCAATCATCCAATTTGTCGATTTCGGAAGCAAAATCATCGTCACTGGACACGAAGCATATCGCAGCACGACCGGCACCACTCAAGAGCATGCAAATCTGGAAGATCTGATTTCACGCCTATACCAATTCCAGGATACACTTGCGACGCCAATAACCTCTCACGATTTTGAAACGCGAAGCGCCAATCAATAATCGCTAGAAGAGCTTGCCAGGAAATGCAGTTTTGCGGCAGGCGATATTCTCATTCTACTAGAAGATCTCAAAGTGAAAGAGACGGGATCATTGCGGACATGGGATAGTCTGCGACAAGCGTGTCGCTCTGTTTGGAAGCAAGACCGTATACAAAACCTTGGAAAGCTGTTGGAAAAGATCAGCGGGCAGGTCAACTCCCGCCTTTTGTACATGGTCCGGTATGTCGAACGGTGCTATCATATCATGACCGCAACAAGACCCTCAGTCGGCCTCGTGGCTTGGTGTCTCGTGTGTGCGTCTTGGTTTACGGTGTCTCATGCTTGAGTTCCTGGCTGGCAAGGCTGACATCTTCTCACAGGGAAGATACTTCTGCGATTTCCTCGTATCTGCGCATTCTCCATATGAGATGTGATCGGCTAGGGGTCGATCTCCACAAGGGCCTCAACGATGCGCGAGCGGCTCTCCAAACCGAGCTGGAGAAACAGTCACAAGCCATCAAAAGCATAAATACAAACTATACGACCAACCAGGTCTACATACAGCAAAGCCACTTCGACGCCAATAAAGCTTATTGTGCCTCCCTTCACACTATACCAACACAGCTTCATCAGCTCGAACATGAGGCTAGAAAAGTCAATGCTTCCCAGCATATACTTCAAAGTTTATTGTTCGACGAGATGCGAACTCGCGAGGAGCAAATACATGAAGCCTACGACCAGACCTTCAAATGGATATTTGATGACGACGAATCTCATTTCAGACAATGGCTTTGCTCGGGCGATGAAGTGTTCTGGGTAAGTGGAAAAGCCGGCTCCGGCAAATCGACCTTGATGAAATTCTTGGTCAATCACAGCGAAACGAAGAAGGCTCTGAGCTCATGGGCCAGTGCCGAACAGCTGGTATGCGCAAGCTACTTCTTTTGGAACGCAGGAACAGTAGCTCAGCGATCACAGCTGGGACTGATGCAAAGCTTGCTTTATCAAATTCTACGACAGTGCCCAGGGCTCATACCGTTTGCATCTGCCCACAAATGGGCCGAGTATACTTCGCTGGACTCCGGCTCCGATACTTGGAGCCGGAAGGAGATTTCTACTGCATTCCAAAACATCATGTCACACTACCAACTGCAAGCGCGCTTCTGCTTTTTCATCGACGGGCTTGACGAATACGCCGACGAGACTGTTGGAGATCACTCTCAACTCATTCGAGATCTGGATGAATTAGCGCGCTCTCCACAAGTCAAACTTTGCGTTTCCAGTCGACCGTGGACTATTTTCAAGGACCGCTACGAAGGGTATCCCAATCTACATTTCGTCCTTCAAGACCTAACTTCTGTAGACATGTACAAGTATGTCGAAGGTATGTTAGTAAACGATAATCGCTTTCGTGACCTCGCTGCACGCCAACCCCAGGCACTCGACCTTGTCTCCAAGATTCGTGACAAAGCCGAGGGTGTTTTCCTTTGGGTGTTTCTGGTGGTGCGCTCTCTACTCAAAGGTATCAGTGAGCATGACGACGCACTCGAGCTCGAGCAACGACTGGCTGAGATACCCCCTAGCCTTGATGAGTTCTTCCGGAGGATCTTCGACAAAATCGAGTTGGTCTATCGTCAGCCAGCGATACGCGCCTTCAAGCTAGCCACCATCTGCATGCCATTGCCGTTATGGATCTTCTCGCACATTTCACGAGAACTTTCAAGTCCGGACTATGCTATCACTATGGCTATCATGCCAACAGTGAAACAAGATCTGAAGGCGCTGGACGATAAAGCGCGATCGAATTTGAATAAATGGTGTCGGGATCTGCTCGAAATCCAATCGGCAAGCTTCACTGCTAGCTTCAACAAGAACAGCGCTTGGTCTGACGCCTCTGAACTTGGTCTCCATCGACAGCTGTCGTTGGAGTTTTTCAGTACACATGTGCAATTCTTGCACAGAAGTGTAAGAGACTTTTTGTTGGCGCGTGAAATGCAAGGCTACTTACTCGGGAGCTCGCCAAGTCGGACAAGCGTTCAAAAGGCAATGTGCACGTTCTATTTAGCCCGCGTGAAGCAACATGGAAGAATTTCACACGCTTTTAGCCGACAGGAGCTTGAGCCTGTCGAGGATAACATCAAACAGCTGATGTACTGGGCGAAGCAGTGCGAATTATCGGATGGAAGTCCTGCATGGGATACCCTGGAGGAGCTCGGGAGAACCACGCACACCCTACGAGCTCACATCGGCTCAGCACTAGCTCGGATAGATGGACCACAGGCAGCTCTGTTCTGGCCATCGTGCTGGGGTCCTGTCATCAACCTCGCCGTTTGCTACGATCTGTGTCTCTACATCGAGCGACGGCTAAGTTACGAATCGAGCAAGACGCATCTAGCGACTGATCTTCTGGCAAACGTGCTACGCTACAGCTGGCGACGTGATGACATTCGAATGGATATGATTTATCTTCTCTTGGAAAACGGTGCTGATGCATATCAAATGGTGAAGCATGGGTACGAGAATCGAACTCCGTGGCAAGAGTTCATGGGGAAATTTGTTACCAGTGGGTCCGAAGCCCACTACAATTGTGCGGAAGCTTTGATTCTAAGCGGCGCAGACTTGGACACGACGATAATTGAGATCAGACCTCCTGGAGCGGACGACCAACCAATTGCCAGGGAATCTCGTAACGTCAACACGGATGTCCGAAAATGCCTTCTCCAAGCGCATCGGCGTGGTCGATTTGCCGTTGACGCCGATGAGCACCGGCAAAGAGTAGATTCACTATTGAAGGAGGCCCGTGCAAAGAGGGTTGAGTCACATTCACAGAGGCCGGTTCAGACTGAACCAGAACCAGCGAGCACGAGTGAAGATTCACAATTGCGAAAGACTTTCAAGAGATTGTGGCTGCCAAGCTCCGGAAAGAAATTATAGCTTAGGCAACCACAGTCGGCCTCTCCGCCAGGACAGAATCCTTCCTCTTCTCCATCACCGCCTCACCCTGACCCGCAAGCTCCTTGATGAAAATGTCTGCCGCCCTCTCACCAACCACAAACGCACAACCACCCGTGTTCGCGCCAACATTCTCCGGCGGAATACTCAAATCCGCCAACTTCAAATTCTTGATCCCATGCACGCCACAGGTAGCATCAACCACACCCTTACTCTCCCTCGGAGCCATCTTAGCGGTGCCGAGCGAATGCCAAGTCGTCGAAACAATTTCTCGAATCTTCTGCTCAATGGCCTTGTCGTCTTCGGCACTGTACTCAATGCGCTCGTCGCCCTTCGCAATCGGGCCATCAGCCTTCTCGACGACAGCAGCTCTGCTTCCGCCGGGGAAACGCGGGTGGCTGGACGCCAGCTCGCCGCGGAAAATGGACATGCGGCGCCACATTTCACGCTGCAGTTTGTAGGCCCAGATGTGCTTCTTCAGGTCAATATCGTTGGCGTCCTTCAGGTAGCCGACATCGAAGTCGATGGGGGAGTTGACATCGGGACCGGTGATATGGATGTGGCCCCTGGAGTAGGGATAGGCGGTCCAGTTGGCCATGGAGACATATTCGGCATCGTCGGGGAGCATGGAGTGGTCGCCGTAGTAGCTGGGATGCGTCAGTACGTGTGAGTTGGGCTGTGGGTATATGAGGCGACGTACCAAAGATACAATGCAATGATCATGAGAGGCCTATCTGTGGCATTCTTGAAGTCGCGGTCCCATGCTGCACGGAATTCTGGACCGAGAGCGTCGACTTCTTCCTCTGTCGGTCGAAATTTGCCAGCTACAGAGAGTCAATCATTATTTCATCAAAGCAGAGATGGCAAGACTCACAAGCATCCATAGCATTGGTTCCCAGCAGTTCATCAGTCTCCTTGATCGCTTGCGCCACGTCCATACGGCCATCGGAGAACGCATTGATTGTGTCCCGCTTACTCAGGTTAGTGCGGTAAGCGTAGAGGGTCAAGTGGTGGTCTTGGTAGTCGTGGCCAACGCCATCGAGCTCCTCTACAAGCGGGACACCAGCTCTCTCCAAGATCTTCTTCTGGCCGACACCAGAGCGCTCGAGGATGAGTGGCGTGCCGTTCGCACCGGCAGACAAGACGACCATCTTCCTGGCCTTGACAGTGCGTGGCGTCTGCTTGGCCGTCATGAATTCTGGGTTCGGCACTGGGATGGGTGTAAGTTATCAGACGCAAGGCATCAAGCACAGTCATCCATCTTACGGAATTTGGGGTTGCTCTGATACTCAACACCAACGGCCTTCTTGTCATCGTCGAACAAAACTCTGATGACTTGCTTCTGGCACACAACGTGCAAGTTGGGGAAGTCGCCACTCTGGATTTTGTTGTGCACATATCGGTGGGCAGCATCTTGACGCCTTCCGTTGGGCCCAATATACTTGAGCCATCTCTCAGTGGCATTGTTCGCGTCGAGGTTCTGCAGGTCCTTAAGCTCGCTGTAGCCCATCTCGTTCGCCGAGTCGATGAAGGACTGCTCGGCCTTCTTGCAGCAATGCGTGCCCTTGGAAATGTTGACCGGGCCGCTGTCACCGTGGGCTTCTCGGTCACCGAGGCCATGGTAGTTCTCGAACTATCTGTGAGTCAGTAGATGCACGTATGTGAAAGTAGACAAGAGTATTAACCTTCTTCATGAACGGCAGCATGTCATCAGCAGCCCAGCCCTTTGTCTTCCACGAGTCATAGTCAGAACGTTGGCCGCGGGTGTACACCATCCAGTTGATGCTTGATCCGCCACCTAGAGTCCCTCCAGAAGGGACGATCGGCTTGCGATCTGCCAGCTGTGGCGACTCGTTACCTTGCCAGAACAGTGTATACTTGCTGTTTGGGAAGAGGTTGCGAGGGTACAGAGCCGGATGCACGACTTCCGGAGCGCCGTAGTTGTTGAGACCTTGTTCAATGACCAAAATGGATAGTTTTGGGTCAGCTTCGGCGAGACGACCAGCGACGACACAGCCAGCCAAGCCACCTGAGAGTATGGTTAGCGATGTTTCCACTGCGTGGCAAACTGGAGTAGCGCACCGCCAGCTACAATCACGTCGACCTCGTCAAGCTCCGCCGGCAATTTGGTGTAGATGCCCATGCTGAGGTTCTTTGTCCGCAAAAGTCTGTTGTGAGGGAGCTGTTGTACCCAATTTGAGAGATACGGAGGACGGTGCTAATGGGAGATAGACGATCATAAGTAGTGCTGAGTCCAACACGCTGGTACGTATCACCCCTCGTTCCAACAGTCTTGCCTTGGCTATCGCTCGTACGAGATGATCCCTCTTGTCCGGCAGCATCTACGACAGTGACGAAGCCTGACGGAGCTCTATACAGGTACATGCAAGCGTCTACCGGCAAAAAGTGCCCTTGAGCTCTGAACGACAGAGCTTCCCCATCTCTCGTGGTCAGCCTGCCGCGCGTGGAATTCTTCAGATCGAAGCATGCGTTTTAAAACAGGTGAAGGTTACTAATCGGTAGAACGGCTGAGCGAGACTCGTCTGTTCCTGATAGAATAACATCTGGATATGTCTGACGAGATATCGTTTGAAGTTCGGCGTCAAGGGTATAGAACGGCTTGTGAGCGGCAGAGGCAGAGGTAGAGGTGGGGTACAAAGAGGGGGAGTTGCGCAGGATGCACAGTGGAGCTGCCCCATGGGGTTGCAGATCTTTCTGGGGAGCATTATTTGAAGCAGCATGTGATTCATCGAGTCAGGAAGGCATTCCTTGCGATTAACAGGCGGGAACTACACGACGGCTCTTCTTCCGGGAATAGGCGTCCAAGCCGTTGCAAAGTCTGTTCCCTACCGCCGTCTACCTCCTTAGGCACAGCAAGGCGCCAAAGTCTACATGCGTATATCACACGAGAATGCACACCAATTTAATATCAGTTCAATAGTCAATGGGCCATGCAAGAGCCGACAGGAGGTCCTACAAAGGCAGGCTAAGCGCAAAAAGCTACCCCGCTACACGAGCTCATCTGAAAGTGCACGCTATCGTACAGCTGAACATCTTTCAAGAGTCATCTCAAACACTACCTCCAGACACGAGAGGCCGACTCGTAGGCCGAAAGCTGCCAAGCATTCGAGAGCTTACTTTGCACCATTGTTGATCGTGAGCGCATAACTAATATGCCTCTTTCGTCGGACATCCGTCCGGCAGACGTGCCAAAGAATGACTACTATGTCCATGAGCCGCTTCCACAACCAGATTACTTCCGCATCTTGGCCGTCGAACCAGCAAGGGAAGATACAGACGAGATCGTCTGCGAGCTTCGTGTGGCGCGAATCTCATCTGCCAGTTATGATGCTCTATCGTACAGCTGGGCCATGGAAGATGGAGAAGCCTCGTTCAATCGACAGATCAGAATTGCGGGAAAACTGGAAAATGTCACGCAAAACCTTTTCCAAGGCCTGCGACGCATCAGAAGTCGGGATCGTCCACTGCATATTTGGATCGATGCCCTCTGCATTAACCAGGACGACATTCCTGAGCGGAACGCACAAGTTAAGCAGATGGCGAGCATATACCGCAACGCTGCGAGTGTTTTGATCTGGCTTGGTGAGGGCCGGGATGAGACTGAAGATAGGCTTTTTGGGTCTATTCTACAGCGCGTCGAACGGCACCGCTCTCGATATTGGAAATCTCAGTTGACGTATCCAACCTGCGGTCTCGTGTCCCTGCTTGGCGTTGACACTTGTAAATGTGCCTGCAAAAGCGGTGCATTGAAAGCTGAGATGCCCAACAAAGACCATGATTGCTATGTATCCTGGGTCGAAAAGTTCTTGGTCGCTGACGCCGAATCGCATGGTTCGTGTGCACAAGCTTTGGCGGCTTTGGATGCCTTCGTAACCCGGCGATACTGGTCAAGACGCTGGACAATGCAAGAAATGTTCCATGCAACAGCGCAAGTCTGGTACTGGGGACCCTGCGTGAAGCGGAATCCCGAGACGACTAGCGACATGTGGGACTCGCCTTGGGGCTTGGCCACGATCTGCGCTGAACTTCGCGAGAAATTGAATCAATGTAAGATTCCGGTCACGTTGAAAGTCCCCAATGAGACACCAACGTCAGGGACGATCAAGGGACCTATCGGACTTCTACCAAAGACGCGTTCAAGGGATGGCCTTGTGGATCTGCCTGATGCTCTCGACCGAGCCAGAGGTCAACAATGCTCTGACCCACGCGACAAGATCTTCTCGCTTGTCAGCATGTGTAGACAAAAGATCCTGCCCAACTATGGACTCACGCTCATGCAAGTGAATATCATGAGTACACGGGCACTGCTCGAAAACGGCATGATTCGCGTCTGGCTACAGGCCCTCTACAATCGCCGCTTTGAGGAAGCCAAGCCCTTTTTGAACAAATGTCAACCATCATGGGCACTTGACTCGGACGAAATTCAGATGGCCTTAGGGTCCGACGATCCGCTTGCTCTTACTGTTGGAGTTGACCAGAGCTTGACCTGTGAAGTGAGGTGCTTTGGGATATTTGCCAACACGGGTTTCGAATTGGTCGATATTGAGCTTTGCTGGAGTCGGCCCTTTAATGGATGTAATATCTGGCAATGGGATGAGAGCAGCTCAACAGACCGGCTGAAACGCATCGTACTCGAGAACCGTCTCTCCGTGAGGTCAGACCAACCGCAATGTGCTCGATTTACCAAAGATTCAGCGTTCGATGATTCCGCAGCTGGTCGCAGATCGCTGGAAAGTCTGACAGGCGTGAGAAATGCCGAGCTTGGAGATGCACTTTGCGCTTTAACTCAAGGTTCATACAATTGCACAGATACATGGGTCGTGCTACGTTGTTCACAAACAGATACCTCTGCCTATAACGTCGTCGGCGCAATTCACCCAGGCGACTATCACCTACGAGCTGGGTCTCAAAAGCTTTCAGATTGGTTCGAGGCTAGTGCAGACCAACTCAACTGTAAGTACTCCTCTAGGAACAGTAATATCAACGCTAATACTCAATGCGATATAGACATTGATTCTCGAGTATTTCTAGAGAAGTCATTCATGCTAGACGAAAAGGAGGAGGTTTGCATGTTAGATAGTGTTCTTCCATCTGTAGTGACCACAATTCGGATACTTTGAAGACTCTGGGATTCTTTCAAATGACTGACTAGGCTACTTGCTGGCGTAAAAGCTAGGAGTTTGGATGAGGAGACAAGATGTCATCTGCGTAGTAGCTGACCTCAATCTACAATGGTGTATTGAGCAAACCTGTCAAGCATTATTGCGACTAAGATGGCCAAAACGACATTAGAGCAGATTCTCAAGGATCCAAGCAAATGGAAAGCTTCTCTGAAGGTTCGTGAAACATTGCTCACTTGAGAGGTAAGGCGGCCGATTTGCTCATCACAGCTGCCCGTAATATGCTCAACACTAGGCATCTTCAGGACTTGTGACTTGATGTCATGATATAATACAAAGCTACATTAACCGAAGCGAGGAGATGATATGTTAATTGTAGTATGTGCATCTAGTTAGGTAAATCTTGGTACCCGTAGAATGAGAACAGAACGACTTTGAACCCTCAGAATGCTGCACAAAAGACTTTACGAGATCACTCCACGGAGAGACATAGAGAGAATTGCAGTACTCACAGGCTCCGCACACTAATACTATGCTCTAGCACTGGACATCAGTTTTCCTTTCCCGGCACTCATATCAATTGAGACGAATGCCAATACGAATGCTTAGGGTTTTAGGGTAGGGTTAGGGTAGGGTAGGGTTAGGGTTAGGGTTAGGGTTAGGGTTAGGGTTAGGGTTAGGGTTAGGGTTAGGGTT